>CM024763.1:40543394-40775908 GCA_014218235.1 Colocasia esculenta | reverse complement strand
AAGCAGAGCAGCAACTGTGGACGTCTCGTTCCGCCCCCGTCTTCGGATGCGACTGGTGTGACCTTCTCCGACGGTGGTTCACGGACGTTCCGCTCCCTCGTTGGCGATGGAGAATGTGCCGGTTGACCTCGTTGACTTCTCGTTTGACCAGGTTGACTGAGGGAAAACAAGGAGAACCGAAGGGGATGGGAGATGATTGTGATCGCCAGGGCCTTACCTGTGCCCAAGGAGTTGTGTGATCACGCCGGAGTGGTAGCCTCGCGTCGCGGGTGATGGTGAGACTTCGACTTCTTCTCCTTCAGCCGGCCAAAAGAGAAGAGCTCCACGGTCTTCTTTGGATGTTCCTGCACAGAACAAGACTCAATTAGACTCTAAATAGTGCAGCAAATGTTCAAAACGAAAGGTGGAAGGCCCAAAGGAGAGTCCCGTACCGGTTGCGGACTTGAGAAGAGGGGTGGCCAAATGCTATGACCACCCTTCTTCCCTCCGTTTTGGTTGGGGAACCCCTTTCTAGGTGTGTAGGAAAGTGACCTACGTGCCTAGAGTGTGTGGGAAAGAGTGTGTGGTATGCAAGTATCTAAAAGAGAATAGGGAAAGGGAGGAGAGGGGGGAGGTGATCTTCGTAGTTGTTGATGCTAGCTCGTTGCAGAAGCTCCTTCAGCTCCTTAGAAGCCTCCTTGGACGTCCCACAGGTTGAGAGAGAGTAGAGGAAGACTTGGTGAAGCTTGAGTGTGATTTTCTCTCTCCTCTCTCAAAGCTTGAGCATATGGACGTCCAGCCTCTCCCCCCCTGTTCAGAGGGACCAAGGGGGAGTTATATAGACAGTGAGCTCGGGGTTGAGAGCATTGGATGCTCAAGTGTGAAGAAACACACTTGCACATGTGGCAATTCATGTGTTTAAGCTCCAACCAATAGGGAGAGGCCAAATGGGATTTTTACTGGGTCAAGGGACTGCCAAGGTGGCCCATATACCCGTTGGGAACGGCCCCATGCGTTGCATGGGCGAGACAAGGGCGCTAGTGGGCTGGAATCCGGGTTAGTTGCGCAGACCAGGTAAACGCCTTGACGTCAAGCGATCTTGCCGCCAACCTCATGCAGACGTCCAAGGATGTGGACGTCCATGGGTCAACGTCCAAGGGGAATGCCGCAACCAGTAGTAGGCGGCAGTCGATGCTGCCGTCTACATGGGATCCGAGGCTGGTCAACAACGGTCAAACGAAGCTTAATGGGCCAAATTGCCTTGCGGAAATGGGCCAAATCTCGCGTCTACAAATGCCCCTCCGAGACGTCCGGTTGCAAGGGAGCAGAGCGGACTGAAAGGTTGGCGTCTCGGTAAACAAAGGACGCGGAGATTTAATGGACGGACCATCTCGAGGATAGGAGTTCTAGCAAACCAAACGAAAGAGACAAGCTAGGAACAAATGACGAATCGTCTGAGAGACAAGTGTGAATAAGAGGAGAAAGGGTGATCTACCCGTGTAACTACAACCTCAACCCAATGGTAGGGTCCCTGGCGTGGCCGTGTCGGACTTTGACTAGTTTCCGGCGTGTCTGAGTCAAAGGAGTTTGTAATATGACGGTTGAATCAGGAGGGTCTCGTAACCGGAGCCGTGGGCTCGCTGGCCTAATCAGGACGTCGGTCCCGAATTTAGGAGGTCACGAAGACAAGGAGTTGGTTGATCTCTCAAAGGATTATCAAAAGATTCTAACTGGAATCACATGCCTGGAAAGCCTGAAATCCGGAATTAAGCTCGCGGCTGGCGAAGGCTCAAATGAACTCAATAAGGCTGGAATGATCATTTGTTGAAAGCACGGTGGGACAAGTGGAGAATGGGGGCAACAAAAACCCGATATCAACCTGGATAGACATGAAACGAACCCAGTAGGCTACCCGAGCTGGGGAAACCATGGAGCAATCATATATTCGAGGAAAATCACCATTTTTTTTTTTGAGTGTTAGTAAGAGAATGTTAGCAGTGAAGATGCATGCTGGTGTGGGTTGCCTATCTAAAATGCAAGTTAGCACCAGAGGAAATTCTAAAGGCCATACGAATAACTGAGAGATCGCAAACCCGTCACGGTTTTTGGTGAAGGGGAACTCAGGGTTCACGGTCGCCAAGTTATTCGCCTCTGGTGGGGTCCTATGTTAGACATACCTGTGACGCTCAAGGTCGCATGAGCGTTCCGAAGTTGAAGCGCGGCTTGTGCTTAAAATATCTGCAAAACAACTCGAAGCACAAGGTAATGGATAATGGCCATATAAAGAATAAGACATTTAAAAACTTCCGGTCAGTAAACGTCCACATCGATGGCCGCCAGTCATATGGTTAACGTCCACATATGTTGCCGTAAACTGGAACTGACGTCCACATATCTGGACGTCTACCTGACAGCGGATCAGACCGATAATATAGGTGATGGGAGTCCATAGGGACTCTTCCATCTCCTACCTCCGTCCCTCTCTGCTCCTGCTGCGAACCAGAGAGCTGAGAGACAGAAAAGCACAGCAAGATGGCCTCTTCATCGACCGGACAATCCTCAGGTGCGAATCCCGGAGTTCTGAGTGAAGTTCCGGGCCACTTAAGCGCACGTCTAGCCAATGGAGAGGTAAGTGATGATTGCTTCTGCTATTTCCTGGGCTGAAAACGCCCCAAACAACTTTTCTTACAGAACCCGCCTCCCATGCAGGAAGTTCCCGCATTCCCAAGCCAAGGCCAGGTACGGGCCTTTTCCTGGCTCGTGAATCTGGTTAATGCGATAACACTGGACATGCGAGGCTTTATCGGAATGTGGCATTTGAACTTTATGGTGGTCTTGGCCAAGAATATGAAGGAGATGTGGTGGGGGTTCGATGCCCTGGGGGCGTGGTGGAGAGATGGCATCCGCACACGCACACCTTCGTGTTCCAGGGATTCGAGGCGAGCGTGCTGCTGGAAGAGGTGGAGCTGTTCTTGGGATGGCAGCGGTGTCTGGAGTATGATGCAGCGACTCCTCTCCTTCCATGGGAGGAGATCCTCGCAGACATCGTGCGAGACAAGAAGGAGGTGCTGCGGATGACGAACAAGAACGGGATCTTCCTGGACCGGCTGGCCTGGTGGTTGATCCAACATGTGAGGGAGATTGGCGGAGAGAGGGCAACCCGGGGACTGACACTCTGCCTGGCTGGTGTTTTCCTGTTCCCCACGAGTGGCGACTTCATCCTCTATGAGCATGTGGAAATTCTGTCTCTGCTGTGGCGCGGGCAGTCACTTGCCCCTGCAGTGTTGGCTCACCTGTACAGCTCGCTCACCACCATGAGCTTAGGCGGACGCACCTGCGGGAGTTTGTTTCTGCTCCAGGTATGGATGGAAGCTCATCTAAAGTTTGACTTCGCTGATGCACAACCTACCCCCTCCAGAGTTTTCCTTCGGAGTTCAGTGTATTGCAGCAGGGCATGGTACGAGCCAGAGGATGAGATCAAGTGTTTGACAGCACACTTGAAGGGCAGAGATGCTTGGAGAGATCACTTAGCATATCTGGGCATGGATGAGTTCATTGTGAGGCCACTGTTTATGAGGACTATCGAGTTCAGAGCAAGGACCAGGGAGGACAGAGATCTGTGGCTAATAGGAGCAGATCAGATGGTGATGTATCAGCCACATCGGTGCCATTGTCAGCTTGGGATTCCACGGGGAATCCCAACTTCATTCAACGGTACTGATGTGATTGTTACTGGGAGAAATGAGAAGATGAAGAAGAAAGGTTTGAAGACATGGAAGAAGTACACAGTGAGTAAGAAAGTGGGATTGGCAGTGCAGGAAAAACGGGAAGAGATCTTGAAGTATGAGGAATACAATTATAGCATCCTTCCCGTTGCTTGTGGTTATTTATGGCCCGCAGGGCAAAGTGATGTGCTTTCTTATTTTCAAAAAATGTAACACAATTCAGATGAATAAGCAATAGATCTCATTTGTGTTTTCAATTGATTTGAATGGCTTGAAATGGTGTGGTGAATTGATCATTGAAATGAGATGGGACTGAAATGAAGCCAAAGGGTGTCAAAAATGGGCCCAATTGGTTCTGTGATGAGGGTTCTGTAAGCACTGAGGGCGCCAGATTGACGTCCAGATCGACGGCCGCCAGCAATAGGTAAACGTCAAGAGATGCGGCCGCGGATCATGTGACTGAATGTCGACGTCCACATAGGTAGCCGTCTAGTTTAAACTAGACGTCCACACCTAGCCGTCTACAAGACTTCGAGGTCTGACATTGAGGGGACATTGACGTCCACACCCTGGCCGCTGAAGGTACGTCGGCGGCCAGAGATTGACGCCAGATAAAGTTAAACGGCCCGACATGGACGTTTAAACCAGTAAACGCCCTTTTTTTGAACCGACGCCTTCTCCCGGCGCCATTCCATCTTCCCAAGCGCCGGGAGAAGGAAAACCCATACCCTTGCTCGAGACAATGAGGACCAGGGAGAAACGAACCATCACCCGGGGCCGCCGCCAAACGGAGGAGAAGAAGAAGAGGTGGAGATGGCTACAGCGGGGGAAGAAGAAGAAGAAGCGGTAGAGGACGTAGCGGAGGGGGACGAGACCGAGGGAGGAGATGAGACGGAGGCGGAGGCACCTCGACGACCTCGGGTGAGTACCCTAAAACCCCTGTGTGAGTGTGATTTGATTTTGGTGAAAAGAAGGCGAAACAGGGAAAGGGCCGTCGGGTTGGACAGGAACTTGACGGCAACATCGGTTGCCGTCGAGTTCCTCCTGACGTCCACCTCTTGCCGTCAAGATTATCTTGACGTCAATGGGCCGGACGTCGACACAGGAACTCAACGGCCACCCCGTTGACGCCTATCATGGGTAAACGGCAACCCCATTGCCGCCAACTTTGAATAAACGGCCATCGATACTGACGTTAAATTCTGTGTATTCTGCAGGGTAAGGGCCGAATGAGGAGCAGGGTGACCTGGGACTTGTGCTGGGCATGGTACCACGCGCTTCCAGAGGCCCAGCAGGCTCAGATAGCGAGGATGGGGTTCGGACATCTACTGTCGGTACGCCCTTTCCACTTAGACATACCGTACCTGGAGGCGTTGAGGGAGAGATGGGAGGAGGACTGCAAGGCATTCATCATGCCTTGGGGTCACATGATACCCACATTGGAGGATGTGGCGTATCTGACGGGACTGCCGGTTCAGGGAGAGCCGGTAGTCGGATTGGAGAGGAGGGACTACTATGACGACATAGTAGAGCTACTGGGGCCAGAGTTCGTGGCTGGGAGGAGGAGACCGATCCGGAGCATCCTGCTCGGATCGTTGTCAGAGGCGGTTGGACTGAGGGGGAGGAGGAGAGGACCCCTAGAGTCACTGGATGAGTTCTATGCTGGAGTGCGGGGGGCACTCGACTTAGGAGACCGGAGCGAGGAGCGCTCGGTGCGGATTTTTGCCAGCTACCTCTTCGGACGCCTGTTGTTCGCGACGCAGTCATCACAGATGAACTGCAAGTTCGTGCTGTTGCTGAGGGACTTGGCGCAGGCGGGGAGGTACGCTTGGGGTGCTGCGATGCTGGGACACCTTTTCTCTCTCCTCCCCAGCAGCTCGCAGCGCTCTCAGAGCACTGGGGGCTTCACCCCCTTCCTTCAGGTACGCAATTTTTCCTTTGAAGCTCAACTTGAATTTCAATTGATTAACTGCTTGACTGACTGACTTTCTCTTCTTGCAGATCTGGGGGTACACCCGCTTCCCGATGGGGCGCGGGACACTTGTAGAGGGGCGCCAGATGATGGTGCCTCTCATGACGAGGTGGGCGGTGGCCCCGGACCCCAGGGTCACCGACAGGAGGGTAGGGGATGTGCGGGTCGCACTTGACCACTACCCGCACGATCAGGTATGAAACCCTCAACTAGCTTTTGCATTCTTTTATTACTGCTGCATTTGATGTTACTGATCAGTGTTTTCTCATTCTTCTCAGGTGGTGTGGACCCCATATCGGGGTGAGGAGGACGCCTCGCACCCGGCGGTGGCGGCAGGTCGCCCCTTGTTCGACCGCCACCTCCTTTTACTGTGCCTCGGGACATGTGAGGTACTGTATTTGGAGTTGGTGGTACGGACCCTGGGCTGGCACCAGCCGGCCATCGAGGTGCCCTCCCTCGGGAGAGAGGGGCACTCACGCCGGCGGTTCTTTGCCGAGGACCGCGACTGGGGGGCAGACCATGGCAGCACCGTCGCGTACTGGCGCGATGGAGGAGAGCAGGTGGTACGAGTGACCGACCTCCAGGACAGCTCGGCTTATATGGAGGACTACCAGGCACGATACGCCGGGCGACTCCGGCTTGACCGACGAGTGGTGAGTGAAACTCCTAACTCTAAGCCTTGGTCGGATCTGAATTTGAATTGATTCTAACCTTGAAGCATTTGGCAGATGCCGGAGTCACAGGCCATCCGCCTCTTGGAGGGGCGACTGGCCGAGCAGGAGGTGGAGCTGACGAGGCTCCGGGCCGAGGTCAGGACCCTGGTGAGTATCTTCAACCGTTGATCTTGAAATTGCCATTGATTTGATTCGATTTCTGACCAAGATTTTGTGCATGCAGAGAGGAGAGCTATTGAGGGCACAGGCGAGTCGGGATGCGGGGGCGAGCTCGTCCGCCCAGCCGGCCGGAGGGGACCTGGCGGTCCGCTTGCAGAGGGCCCTGGACCGAGCGGAGGCGAGAGTCCGGGAGCTTGAGGAGCAGGCTCGAGAGATTGGGGCTCAGGTAAGACACCAAACTAGTACTTTCTTTCAAAGTCTATTGAATGTTCTAACATGCTTGCCCCTTGACATGCAGCGGCAGGGAGGAGATGTGGCTACTCTCCAGGCACAGATGGAGAGTTTGCGGCTGGAGTTAGTGAGGGTGGAGGGTCGCCTGCTCGAGGCACGGGAGCGGGAGAGGGAGGCGAGAGACCGCGAGCGAGACGCGGACAGGGCTCGGGCGGACATCGCGAGGGATTATGAGATCTTGAAGGATCGGGTCCTTCGGAGGCGCCGGGAGCAGCAGAGGACAGCCCAGCGAGAGGCCCCGGCGAGGACCGCGTCGGCATTCGCCTCCCTAGATGACATCGTGTCACTAGGGGACCCCTCCGTAGTGCGAGGAGGGCTGCCGCGGCCAGAGGCTTCTACGGCTTCGAGACCCCTCTCCCAGACCGGCGTCGGGAGAGGGAAGAGGAGGAGGTGAGCAGCTCCCGTAGGCAGAGGCCTACAGAGGGGGAGCAGAGAGAGAGAGAGGAGCGAGGCTCCTAGTTTGTACCACCAGGGGTATGCCCCTGTTTATGAGATGTACATGGATTTGATCTTTATAGTGGAACCATTCGCAGACTTTTGTCACTTTTGTGCTTTCCTTTGTGCTTTGATACCTGCGTTCACAATACTTGAAGAAAAAAAACGTTAGTGTAGATCTGCTTTAGCCCCTTGCCTCAATGATGTACCTTTCTTGAGATCTGGTCAAGGGGCTAATATCTAATTAAAGATGTAAACACGAATTTAAATGACCGAAGGGAAATATGTACATGCATTTTTTTTTTTTTTTTGTTGTTTTTGATAGGAAAATAAAGAGAATGTTAACATATATACATGGTACCACTAATTTTTTTGGGTTTGATTTTTTTTTTTTTCTTTTGAAAATAAGGGAGAAAATTTGGGAGAAAATATGTACAATGTGAGATATATACATCAAAAGACTCTTTTTTTTTTTTTTGATTTTTGGACTCTAAGACACATATTCATCACATGTCGGGGTATAGGGTTTACACAATCCACTAAACCACAAAGGTCACGAATAAGGAGGGACGTGCATAAAATCCTTGATGTTGGACATTGCCCCTAGCCTTCTTGATGTTTTCTACTACAGAGGGTCTCATACGGCCAAATTGCCCCTAGAGGGAGAAATTGGAAGAAATGTATAGAAAATCATGTAGGACTTTGGTTCAAACTACTTTTTGTTTCCAAACCGACATCTCATATCAAGCAGACTTGGTCAACCATTGTTTTAGGGGGAATTTTTCATTTCTTATTTATTTCTGGGGTGGAGGCACGTACTTTTTGCTACCTCCTTGAGTTGGTCAGCCTTTTTCTGGGTACGTACTTTTTGCTACCCTTTTTTGACCTTCTGGCTTTTCTTTTCCCCATTGAGGCTTGATTTTGACATTTTCCCTTGCTTTTATTAGTTGCCCCTGTTTTATGGTGACCTTGTCCTTTTAAAAGAGAGTGGGTGGTCCCTACTCGTAGTTTGTTCCACTTCCAGACATGACCGAATGGGAAAAGAATGGGGGAACTATATTGACTGAATTAGACCTCCCGAGTGTACTTGTGATTTTCCAGCCAAAGGGCAATATTTAACATCGTGTGGTGTGTGAATAAGTCCTACCTCACTAGTGACCGAATGGAAAAGTAGAGACTTAAACCCGAACCGTTGACAAGTGATGAATGACTGACTGACTAAGGATAGAACTTCTTGAGGTAAACTGCATTCCAAGGATGCGTTAACTCAACTCCCTCGGCATCCACTAACCTATAAGCGTTCCCTGAGTAAACCTCTTTAATAACGAATGGACCCTCCCAATTTTCTTGCAATTTGCTCCTGGGACCTGGTGCCTTTATGATTTTACGCTTAAGGACCATCTCACCCACTTCGAACTTTCTCTCAAGAACTCTTTTGGCATAAAAACGTGCAATTCTCTGACGATAGACTTGAGCATGGTCAGCCGCTATCATTCGTCTCTCATCTAAGAGTTCAAGTTGTGCCAATAAGGCTTCCCGACGTCGATCAGGATCAAGTTCGGAATCCAATTGAACTCTAAGTGAGGGGACGAAGATCTCGTATGGTAGTATCGCATCCGATCCGTATGTCAAAGCATAGGGGGTTTGCCCCGTAGGAGTTCGGACCGAGGTGCGATAAGCCCAAAGAGCTTCAACCAAGCGATCTGGCCAGTCAGCATTGTTGTGAGACTTGCATGTTTTCTTTATGATTTTGATGAGAGTTTTATTAGTAGCTTCCGCTTGTCCGTTACCTTGTGGATAGTATGGTGATGAATGATGCAAATTGATACCATATTTACCACACATGTCGCGAAGCTCCTGTGAAGTGAACTGTGGTCCGTTGTCGGTGACGATGTCCCGAGGCACGCCAAACCTTGCAAGGATGTTGCGCTTGATGAACTTGACAACCGTTGATGCTTTGACTTCTATGAACGCTTCCGCTTCAGCCCACTTTGTGAAGTACTCTGTGGCGGTCAGAATGAAGGATTTCTTCCGGACTTCTCCGGTTCTATCCGCGAGAGGACCGACCACATCGAATGCCCACATGGCGAAAGGCCATGGAGCAATAAGGGGATGAAGAGAGGAAGAAGGAGCATGAATTTTATCACCGTGCAATTGGCATTTAGCACAGTGACGGACAAAATGGGTGCAATCTTCTTCCATGGTAGGCCAGTAATAGTGTCTTAGCAACTTCTGGGCAATTGCTCTACCATTGACATGGCCACCACATTCACTAGAGTGAGCAGCTTCAACAATGCTTTCAGATTCGATTTCATCGAGGCAACGGAGATAGACCCCACTGAGGGATTTCTTGTAGAGAACGCCACCTATAATCTTGTACCGTTCGGAGACACGGCGAATAGCCCGTCTATCGGCAGAAGTGGCGTAATCCGGGAAGGATCCATCTTTGAGGTAGTTCTCGATGTCAAAATACCAGGGATGGCCATCATCGAGGTCGATTTCAGGCTCTTTGAGAGTGCATTGATTTGATAGGAGGGAGATTGAAGTTGGACAAACCAGGGATCAGCATGAGAAGGGATTCTTAGCCTTTGAACAGAGATGGTTTCGGAGGACCTTTCTAAAGGGATGGGAATGGAAGAGGCCAGAGAGGCGAGGGAATCTGCTAGGATGTTTTGGGCCCTAGGAGTGTGGACAAGGGTGAGCTTCCTAAACTGCCGGATTACCTTTGCAACCAACTCTTGATATGGTTTCAACTTGGGGTCCCGGGTTTGGTACTTGCTGAGAGATTGCCGGAGTATCACTGCGAATCTCCAATAATCCTTAATTCCTTGACTCCGAGCAACAATGCCATCTTCAATCCAACTAGGAGAGCCTCATACTCGGCCACATTGTTCGTGGCACGGAAGGCTAATTGGTAGGCGTGCGGGATGACTACCCCTTCCGGTGAGAGGAGGACTGCCCCTATTCCACTCCCTTTGGAATTTAGAGCCCCGTCGAAGTAAAGCACCCATGAAGGCTCACCATCGATGATGGCTCCTAACTCTTCATCGGGAAAACTTTCGTCGACAGGAGAATACGAAGGTAAGGGGTGATGGGCTAGGTGCTCAGCTATGGCATGCCCCTTGATTGACTTTTGGTTGACGTAAGTGATGTCAAATTGATTGAGAAAGCTTTGCCACCTCATCAATCGCTCAGTCAGGACGGGCTTCTCAAGCAAGAACCGAATAGGGTCCATACGCGCCAAAAGTTTCACTTCATGTGCCAGGAAATAGTGCTTTAACTTTTGGGCAACCCAGACGACGGCCGCGCATGTTCTTTCCATGGCGGTGTACTTCTTTTCAGCCTCATTGAACAACTTGGATAAATAGTACACCGCTCTCTCCTTCTTCTCGTCGTCATATTGGGCCAAAACTGCTCCAGTTGAATCTTCAGTAGTTGATACATAGAGCAATAAAGGCCGACCCGGGACCGGAGGAGCGAGAACAGGGGGATTGAATAGGTAACTCTTCAACTCATCAAAGGCCTTTTGACATTTATCGTTCCAATCAAATTTTGCCTCTCCTTTTAGCATCTCGTAGAAGGGCTTACAACGGATTGAATGCTGGGAAATGAATCTCCTAATGAATTGAAGTCTGCCAATCAGCCCTCTAACTTCTCTGATGTTCTTAGGAGGAGGCATTTCGATTATTGCTTTGGCCTTGTTGGGATCAATCTCAATCCCCCTTTTGCTAACTATGAACCCAAGCAATTTCCCCGAAGAGACTCCAAAGACACACTTCTTGGGGTTCATTTTAAGCTTATGCTCTCTAGACCTTTGGAGAACCGCCCGGAGGACCTCAGCATGGCCATGTCGAGTCTTTGATTTACCAAGACATCGTCCACATAGACCTCCATGTGCACATGCATCATGTCATGAAAAATTGCCATCATTGCCCTTTGATATGTTGCTCCTGCGTTCTTCAATCCGAAGGGCATGACGACGTAACAGTAAGTCCCCCAGGGTGTTGTGAAAGAAGTTTTCTCCTGGTCTTCCTCCGCCAGACGGATCTGGTTGTACCCCGAGAAACCATCCATGAAAGATAACATTTCAAACCCGGCAGTGTTGTCCACTAGGACATCTATGTGTGGGAGAGGGAAATCGTCCTTTGGGCAAGCACGATTAAGGTCTCGGAAATCTATACAGATCCTAACCTTACCGTCCTTCTTCATTACGGGGACGATATTAGCTACCCAATGTGGATATAGCACAACCCTGATAAATTTGGCTTTATGCAATTTGTCAATCTCCTCTTTGATCTTGAGTGCTAGCTTGGGATGTAGCCTCCTTAGCTTTTGTTTGACGGCGGTTGCATCGGCTTTTAGGACTAACCGGTGTTCGACCAAAGAGGTGTCGAGTCCCGGCATGTCCTCGTAGGACCAAGCAAAACCGTCGGAGAATTCTTTAAGGATAGCTACCAACGCATGCTCTTCTTCTTCACTCAAGTTGGCACTGACTAATACTGTCTTCGGGGATTCTTTGGTGCCAAGATTGACTTCTTTAGTAGGTTCGTCTGCAGCCGTGGTGGGCTCGTCGAACCTCTTCGTGCCATCCACATAGGAGCTCACTGGGTCTTCCTCTTCTTCTGACCCAGATTCTCCTAACCCATCTTTCTCATAAAATCTAGCAGATAGACCCCTAGACCGTCATCTACAGAATCACCTTCTTCAAAATCTGTCTCCACGAGGGCAGGTTCCTCAAGAAATTCCGGGACTTGACTCAATTTGGCACACCTCTCGGCCAAGGCCATGACATACCGGGCAGGAACTTGCCTACCTTTTCTTTGCGAATGCATGGTTGAGAGGGACCAGACTCTCCTAATCCTGACTCTAGACTGGACTCTAAGCCTGACTCTAAACCCAAATCTAAACTAGGATCTAGACTGCTATGTACAGGACAACTATGTACATGGGAAGGGGTCCCAGAGGAGTGAAAATCTAATGGGGAGAGCGTCGGCCCTTGGCCGAGCGGAAGAGATTCCAAAGAGGAAGGGTGCTCAATGGAGATCTCGCATTTCCAACTTTGATAATTGGCGTTTTTTTTTGGGAATCAAGGCCAAGAACCATGAGTTGCTGACTCAAGGTGGCCTCGACTGGATGGATGAGAGATAGAGATGGAGATGGGAGTGGAGTAGATGCGGATGGAAGATTGGAAGCAGAAGGAGATGAGGGTAGAGATGGTGAAGAGGGGGATTCGGACCCAAAGAGTGAGAGGAGGCCGAAGTCATCACAGACTTCCTCTATTTCTGCCATTTCCTCTGCTTCTTCTTCTTCTTCCTCACTCTCAGAGCAAGGCAGTTCCTCTATCAATGGCTCCCGGGTTCCCAGCTGGGTGGCCCTTGGACAAAATGTTCATTAAGGTCCAAGTAAGAGGTTGGTAAGGTATGAATGGATCGGGATGGACAGGGTCTGGGTGGAAACCTAGTCCAGCTTTTGGCAGCAACCTCCTAATGGCCCGAACGCTCTGGATCTGCCCTTGTTTTTCTTTTCCTAATCCATAGCCATGGACATAGCCGATGTTGGCCATCACTTCCCAACCTTTCCCTTGAGTGCAGGGAGGTTGCTCAAGCTTCTCATCAGATTGGGGGTGATGGCTCAAATCACAGGGGGAGGGGAAATCGAAGAGAGACATGACTGGCTTCTTCCCCTTATCTGGAACGAAAAGATGTGGCATCTGCTCTGAGGTGATAGCATTAAGAGTCTCCAAAGTGGGAATGCTCTTGATCTTGATAATCCGCCCATTATACGGAAATTTGAAACATTGATGGGCGGTGGAAGGGATTCCTAGGGTCTGTTCTAGCCAGGGGCGACCCAGGATGGCTTTGTAAGCCGGATCGACATCAAGAACTAAGAATTCAGTGGTCATGGTAACCGGTCCGACTCCCAGCTTAAGAGCAATCTTGCCTTTGGCAACTCTTTTGGAATTGTCGTAGGCAGCAATGGTAGAGCAACTCTTCTCCAGATTATTTTCTCCTAGACCCAGCTGTTTGAGGGTCTTCATCGGACAGACATTAATGGATGCCCCGGTGTCAATGAGAGTGGAATCCACCGAAACCCCATTGAGGTTTATGGTGAGACAGAGAGGAAGCGAACGACATTCGGGGGTGGCAAGATCTTTGTCCGAGAAGGAGATCGAAGGTCCTTGAGTGAGGGAAAGGATGGCATTGGTGACCCCACTAGGAGGGAGGTCATCGTTAACCATGATTTTCTGAAGAAATTGGAAGAGAGTGGATTGATGTGACGGCGACCTCCGAATCAACTCTAAAATAGACACCCTTGCGGGCGTCTTATCAAGATGTTGGAGAATATCATATTCGGTGCCAGCCGGGGGCGGAGGAACATTATCCTCCTCATCCTGGGAAGGCCGCGGAGGTGGAGGAACGATGCGGTTCCGGAGTGTGACGTGGACGGCCTCCTGAGACTGAGGGCGGATAAGCTGAAGGGGTCTAGTAGATGACTCAGAGGCAGAGGGGGTGAGGATGGTAGTGTAGGCATCTTGAGGGGGGCGGATCAGCACTAAGGGTCTCTCCTCAAGGATGGCATCCACCGAGGTGGGAGGTTCCTGGGACTCTACAGTGGGACATGGATACCACTCATCAAATCCCTCTACCCCCCATTGTTGTTCTCTCCTCACGACCCGGGGTTCCGAACAAGTCATGGTGTGGACATTTTCCTGGGATTTTGAGGAGGAGGGGTTGTTACTTTGGTGGTTGGGGAGAGGGTTGCTAAAGATGCCGAGGTCCCTTTTGGTGTACCTAGACTTGGCTATGGCCACCTTGACATCCTCCCAGTTGATTCTTCCCTGGTCATTCATATCATAGACCCAGTCACGAAAGGTAAAGCAATTGGTGATAAAATGACCATGGGCTCTATGGTACGGACAATATTTGGAGGTGTCAATCCTCGGGTTGTTATTCTCCCTTTGTGGGGGGAGTTGGATGGCATCACACGACATGAGGGCGAAGAACACGTCCTCAAGAGTCTCCGGGAGGGGAGGATAGTGCGACCTCTTGGGGCCAGGTCGGGTGTAGCCGGAAGAAGGGGGAGGAACAGCAGAGTAAGGCTTGGAAGGATGTGACGGAAATTGGTGAGGATTAGAGGGAGGATTGGACGGAGGGATAGAGGACTTGTTGGGAGGCCTCAAAGGCTGGCTGCAAGCACTTACAGACTCATTGACGGTCCCCTTCGGTGGTAGGTGCCGCGGGAGCCTTACGTGCTTTTGGCTTTCCTTCAAGGAAGTGGGGGAGAGAGGAGTCCTTGATTTGATTTTCAACTACCCTGGCTCTGTTGTAAAGATGTGAGAAGGAGTGGAACTCACTTAGCATTAAGACGGAGCGGAGCACAGGAGTAGTGTTAGTAACCAAGAGGGTTATGGCTTGAGACTCCGGGATAGGAATGTCGGCTCTTGAAGCCATGGACCTCCATCGGTTGGCATAGGTTACAAAGTCTTCGTTCGACTTCATCTTTTCTGCCATCAAGTCGGAAAGTGTGGGGACTTGAGTGGCCATGTATGAAAAGTGCGAGATGAATCGCTCGGAGACTATGTCAAAATTAACAAGGTCAGATGCGGGTAGAGAGGTAAACCACCTCAAAGCTTCCCCTTCCAATGACTGTTGGAAAAGGTGAACTAAGAGGACCCGATCATATAACCACCGATGGGAATCCATGGTGAAGCCGGCGAGATGAAATTGGGGGTCGGAGGTCCCATCATACTTGCGGTATTTTGGGGCCTTGAAGTCGGGGGGAAAGTAAGCATTGGGGAGCTTGCAGTAGTTTAGTAGCGAATGAGGTTTAGAATGGGATAAGGAATCCGCTACAAGCTTCCTAACGAGACCTTCAACCTCCGAAAGGGGAACAGATTTAGATTGAATGAGGGGTGCGATTTGGGTAGGTGGCGAATAGGCGGAAGGAGGAGTGGGAATTGGAGTATGCAAAGGAACGGGAGTGACAGGAGGAATGAAGGCGGAGACAGGAACTCGGGATGGGGTGACTGGTTTAGGAGTGGGTCTAGATGTGGAGGCATTGAATGGGGATAAAGATGGAGTGGAAGGGGAGGTAGCTGCCCGGACAGTATGCTTTGAAATCATAGAAATGATATCCTCGGGCGAGTACCGGGACATGAGTCTAGCAAATTCGGGGTCTTCTTGACTGTCTTGATCATGAGTAGGATTGACCCTTAAACTCACTTCTTCATTATCAGCCTGAGAAGATGATTGGACTGACTCCTCAGGCTGGACATTGGTATTAATCATACCGACCATTTCATTGATATTATCATCATATTCAAAAGCCGGTTTGTTAGTCATGTCAACAGGATCCAACCAAGTGTCCATTAGCACACAACCTATGGATTTTAAAGTGGTCAAAGTTGATTAACTTTACTGTTTAGACAGAAATGTGGGTTTCTACCAAACAATGTTAGCAATCAACGTCCCCAAAATTTTAAAAATTACCAAAGTTGTGTGTTGAGTTAAGTTGATTGGTAAGACCGTCCTCTCAAAGCTCACTCGAATCCCGGTGAGTAGGTGACTAGACAAGGTGGGTAAAGGTCCTCCTGCCCCGTACCGTGAGGGAATCCACGGAATTTAGGGACTTATAGAGTTTTCTTCGGAGCCAACCCGATTTACCCGAGCGGGAATCCCCGAGTAAAAGGTTGTAAACCGAAGAAGGGTGATCCTAGAAATGTGAGGGGAGGCTAGAAAAGAGGAGAAGAAGACCCCCTGGAGACTGAGGACTGTTAGTGACAAACAGTAAGCAAACAACAAATAAAAACAAGGCAAAACAAACAGAAAACAGAGAAAAACAGGTTTCTGTAAAACTAAACGGCAAGCACGTTGACGCCAAGTTTATCAGAAATAAGTAGACGGCACAATCGACTGACGCTAACATACAGTAAACGCACCCTAGATGGACGCTAAGAAGTGTTCAACGGCAGGAAGACTGGACGTTTACCTGGGTAGGCGGCAAGATCGCTTGCCGTCTACCTGGATGCACTCAGACCGCAGCAGCAGTGTTGTCCCACCGTGATCGCCAGAAAAGAGACTGTGGACGTCTCGTTCCGCCCCCGTCTTCGGATGCCGACTGGTGTGACCTTCTCCGACGGTGGTTCACGGACGTTCCGCTCCCTCGTTGGCGATGGAGAATGTGCCGGTTGACCTCGTTGACTTCTCGTTTGACCAGGTTGACTGAGGGAAAACAAGGAGAACCGGAAGGGGATGGGAGATGATTGTGATCGCCAGGGCCTTACCTGTGCCCAAGGAGTTGTGTGATCACGCCGGAGTGGTAGCCTCGCGTCGCGGGTGATGGTGAGACTTCGACTTCTTCTCCTTCAGCCGGCCAAAAGAGAAGAGCTCCACGGTCTTCTTTGGATTGTTCCTGCCACAGAACAAGACTCAATTAGACTCTAAATAGTGCAGCAAATGTTCAAAACGAAAGGTGGAAGGCCCAAAAGGAGAGTCCCGTACCGGTTGCGGACTTGAGAAGAGGGGTGGCCAAATGCTATGACCACCCTTCTTCCCTCCGTTTTTGGTTGGGGAACCCCTTTCTAGGTGTGTAGGAAAGTGACCTACGTGCCTAGAGTGTGTGGGAAAGAGTGTGTGACATGCAAGTATCTAAAAGAGAATAGGGAAAGGGAGGAAGAGGGGGGAGGTGATCTTCGTAGTTGTTGATGCTAGCTCGTTGCAGAAGCTCCTTCAGCTCCTTAGAAGCCTCCTTGGACGTCCCACAGGTTGAGAGGAAGTAGAGGAAGACTTGGTGAAGCTTGAGTGTGATTTTCTCTCTCCTCTCTCAAAGTTTGAGCATATGGACGTCCAGCCTCTCCCCCCTGTTCAGAGGGACCAAGGGGGAGTTATATAGACAGTGAGCTCGGGGTTGAGAGCATTGGATGCTCAAGTGTGAAGAAACACACTTGCACATGTGGCAATTCATGTGTTTAAGCTCCAACCAATAGGGAGAGGCCAAATGGGATTTTTACTGGGTCAAGGGACTGCCAAGGTGGCCCATATACCCGTTGGGAACGGCCCCATGCGTTGCATGGGCGAGACAATGGCGCAAGTGGGCTATATTCCCGGGTTAGTTGCGCAGACCAGGTAAACGGCCTTGACGTCAAGCGATCTTGCCGCCAACCCCATGCAGACGTCCAAGGATGTGGCCGTCAATATGGGTCGGCGTCCAAGGGGAATGCCGTCAACCAGTAATAGGCGGCAGTCGATGCTGCCGTCTACATGGAATCCGAGGCCAGTCAATGAACGGTCAAACGAAGCTTAATGGGCCAAATTGCCTTGCGGGAAATGGGCCAAATCTCTCGTCTACAGCAACAACACCTTTGGATCTTGGAGTTGCTCTAGGGTTTTCAGTTGTGGCTGCTTTTGTACGAGATTTTCTCCAAATAGTTGCTTATATACTGGTGTTCTCATATGGAGAGATGTGAGACTTGGAAACACAATCTTGGATAACTTGGAAGGTTTCCGTATTTGAAGATTCTATGCATCTGTCGACAGGCCTTGATCATCTGTCGACAGATTGCAACAGGTTTGCAACATACAGAGATCTGGGATTTCAGGTCCGTGAGATCTGTCGACAGTCGACTTGCATCTGTCGACAGATAGCTACAATCTTGCAAAATATAGACATCTAGAACTTCTGTCTGTGACATCTGTCGACAGCCGATGGGCATCTGTCGACAGATGGCTGTAACCTGAGCTTCGTGCCTTTCTGGCTGATCACATCTGTGAGATCTGTCGACAGAGACATTGGGGTCTGTCGACAGGTGACATAGTTTACGGCTTTTGTGATCTTTTTCTTTTGTTTTGTGATAGCTTGGCTTTAAGCATTTGTACCTACATGATAAAACATATATAGTTAGATATTATGAATACACAAATAACCAAGTATTGCATCAAGTTATTGTCATGTATCAAACCTCAATTAAGATTGTTCATCATCAAAAACATGTTGTTATAAACATTAGAATGAAAACCCAACAACTCAGATGGCGATCCGCGTTCAAAACGCCTCGCCGCGCAGGATAGAGACACGTGGTGCCTCTTTCGACGCTC
Organism: Colocasia esculenta; assembly: GCA_014218235.1. NCBI lineage: Eukaryota > Viridiplantae > Streptophyta > Magnoliopsida > Alismatales > Araceae > Colocasia > Colocasia esculenta. The sequence goes on along the minus strand of CM024763.1, from coordinate 40,757,580 downwards.
CGTTTTGGACGATGGCCTTCGTCCGTCGGATTAGGGCGACTTCTGGGGCATATAAATAGTGCCCGCGGTGCGACGAAACGAAGCTTTCGTGCGCGAGTGTCGTCCCTCTGCAGAATTCGTTCTTTCGAGACGCGGGGGAGAGTTAAGGTGTTCGAGCCGAGCTTCCGATCGTCCGAATCTCTTTTGTTCACCTTCTTCACAGAGGTAAGCCATGGGCACATCCTCTGCACCTTCCTCCTCTTCTTCTTCCACTCCTTCCGCGGGATATTCTCCTTCTGAGGGTGTCTCTCGTCAACCTCCTTCTCCCCTTCCTGCTCTTGCTTCCGGGGGATCGGGCGACGCCCAAGAACCTCAAGATTCGGACGAATTTGCCCTAGTGGTGACCCACGGGGAATATGTGCCTAGGGTCTCTTTAGATCCTCCTTCCGGGGTGTGTCGGGCAAGCGACTCCGTAGCAGATGCGGCTACGGAGATCGATAAAACGACCCTCAAGTGGGTTATCGAACACCCGGGCCTTCACTTTCCTGATGATTTCTCCGTTTACACCGATGTCACCCTTCGGGCTCATTACTCGATGGAAAATGGCTTCTGCTTGTACTCGGAGTCTGTCTGAGCGGGCTTCCGACTTCCGCTTCACTCCTTCATCGTTCATCTTCTTTTATGTTTAGGGGTTGCTCCTTCGCAACTGGCCCCCAACTCTTGGAGGTCGGTTGTCGGGTTTTTGGCCGCTTGTGCTCTGGCGAGGGTCGCGCCGAGCATTCGTCTTTTCTTTTACTGCTTCTCTCTTAAGAACTTGGGGGATTGGTTATTCTTCTCGGCCCGCTCTGGTCGTCAGTTCCTCAGTCATTCCCCGTCCTCAATCCATGGGTGGAAGAGGTCGTTCTATTTTGTTCACAGCTTTGAGGGGTGGAGTTTCCCGACTTCTTGGGCGGCAGTCAACCCTAACGATGAGGCCTTCCAATCCCCCTCTGACATGAGCGATGTCGAGTTGTCGAATTTTGAATCATTGCGAACGGTGACTTTGCCCGACTTAATAAATCCTTCGGCTGACTTGTTCGTCCTCATCCAAGAGAATGACCGAGGTCCGGCGCCGTTTCGCGCTTTTGCATTTCACCGACCTTTACCTTCTCTGGATGGGTTAACGATCGTCCGTTCTCCTTGTAGGAATGGCTGGTTCGAGTGCGTCGCGTGGACACGAGACCTCGGCTACGGAGGGCCGAGAGACTGAGGACTACGTGGCGCTCATCGCTCAACGATTCGATGCTGGGGGGGGGGGGGGGGGCGCAAAAGGAAAATGGCCCGAGACAAGAGGCCAGTCGAGGAGGCCGACGTCCAAATTGTAGACCCTCTTGCTCCTACTGCTCTTGTGGCAACTCTATCCGCGCCTGTGGCCGCAACGTCGCCCCCTGCTGGAACGGTTCCATCGAAGCCGACCAAGCGGGCTCGGTTGTCCGAGCCGGTTTTGATCGAAGGCGGATCTTCGAGTGTCGTCCTGCCGACCGGTCGCGTCAGTCTCGCTTCGGCCCCTACGACCGAGCCGACACTCCGAGAATGGGGTCGGCGTTCGGTTCCGACGAGCGTAGCTTCTCGGATGTCGTCAGTGAAGACTTCACACCATATAGACGACGTGTTTCAGGGGTTGCAGCTCAGCCTGGGCTCCTTCGCAAGCCTTGTCCACCAAACTGACCACACCTTGGAGGCGACGGAGGGACGACTGCGGGAGGTTGAAGAGAAGATGGCTACCCTCAAGTCGAGGAATGCGGAGTTGGAGGACTCGGTCGCCGCCAAGATCGCCAAGGGGGTGGACAAACTCAAGGCCTCGCTAAAGGAGGAGCAGGGAGTGCGGGAAGCCAAGAAGACAGCCCGGGAGGCTGAGGAAAGGGCCCATGAGCAAACCAAGGCCGAGTTCTCAGGACTTGTTGTCGAAGAGCGTCGGAAGGCAGTGATGGAGTACAAGAAGTCGGACGTCCATATTGACCAGATAATTGGTCTATTCAAGGACGGTTATAATCACTGCCTGAAGGCTTTGGCCAAGACCTACCCCGAGCTAGACCTGTCCCCAGTGCACCCCCCGTCCGACGAATCAGACGAGGAGGATGCCGGGTCCGAGGCACATGCGGGCGTGGAAACCGCCGCTCCCGTTCCTGACCTTGGGGCTCCTTCAACCAAGGCCCCCTCTGACCACTAGTTTTAGGGCCTCCCTATCGGCCGTTTGGCCCTCTCTTTTCTCTTTGTAAAGACGCTTCTGGGCCTCTCGGCCCCCTTTTGAATGAAATCACGCCGTTGATGTTCCATTGTCTTGGTTAGGAGGAGTTGAGTCCCGAGGTGCTCATGTTAGATCGTTCCGAGTGCCGAGACGGTCCTGCCAAGTCATTTTTGAGTGTCGAAGCGACCTCGTTAACTTGTTCAGAGTGCCTAAGCGACCTCGTTAAACAGTTTAGATTGCCGAAGCGACCTCGTTGACTTGTCTAGAGTTTCTAAGCGACCTCGTTAACTTGTTCAGAGAGCCTAAGCGACCTCGTTAAACCGTTTAGATTGCCGAAGCGACCTCGTTAACTTGTCTAGAGTGCCTAAGTGACCTCGTTAACTCATTTAGATTACAGAAGCGATCTATTCAGAGTGCCGAAGCGACCTCGTTAATTCGTGTTACAATTCAAAAGTAATAACGCCAGAGATGTTCGGCATTCCATGTCCTTGGAACTGCCGAGCCATCCAACCCCTCGAGTCGATAGGCTCCCTGCCCGAGGTCCTCGACTACCCGATACGAGCCTTCCCAAGTGGCGGACAACTTCCCTACCGCCGATTTGGGATCTGAGACGGCGAGCTTCCGGAGGATAAGACTCCCCGCATCGAAGCGTCGTGGCCTGACCCCTGTGTTGAACTTTCGCTTCATCCGGCGGTGATAAACTTCGATCCTGGACGCCGCCTTGTTACGCCGCTCCTCGACTAGGTCCAGCTCGGCACGCAGCGACCAATTGTTCACCTCTTGGTCGAAGCCCCAAACTCTTTCTGAAGGTACCAGCAGCTCTACTGGGGTGACTGCCTCCACGCCAAAGGCGAGAGTGAAGGGAGACTCCTGAGTGGCTTCTCGGGGTGTTGCTCGGTAAGCCCACAGGACGTGTGGCAGTTCCTCCACCCACCGACCTCTGTGTTCGGTGAGCCGTCTTTTTAGCCCTTCGAGCAGTGTCCGATTGGTGACCTCGGCTTGACCATTTGATTGAGGATGAGCGACTGAAGTGAATCGGTGATTGATGCCGAGCTCTGCACAGTGGCGACGAAATCGAGCGTTGTCGAACTGTTGCCATTGTCCGTGATGATCGCCCGGGGCAGGCCGAACCTACAAATAAGATTCTTCCACACGAACCCCCTTGCATTGGCGTCGGTGATTCTCGCCAGTGGCTCGGCCTCCACCCATTTGGTGAAGTAGTCGACTCCGACAATGAGGAACTTCCTTTGCCCAGATGCCGGTGGGAATGGACCGAGGATGTCCATTCCCCACTGAGCGAAGGGCCAAGGGGCTTTGAGTAGAGTGAGGTTCCAGGGAGGCTGCCGATCTACCTTGCTGAAGAGCTGGCATTGCTGACATTTTCGAACATAGTCCTCGGCGTTGCCGAGCATGGTTGGCCACCAATAGCCCTGCCGAGTTATTCTTCTGACTAGTGACCGAGGACCCGTGTGGCTTCCACATAAGCCCTCGTGTACTTCAGCGACGATTTCTTCTGATTGCCTTTGGCTCATGCATCGCAGGTGTGGGAAGCTGAAACCTTTTCTGTAAAGGTCGTCGCCGACCAAGAAGAATCTAGGGGCTCGTCTCCTTACCTTCAATGCTTCATCTTTGCCAACTGGGAGCTGACCATCCTTGATGTACTGGATAAGAGGGGTCATCCAGGTAGGCTCGGTGTCGACGCACATGACTTCCTTGGTTCCTGCGGAAGGTTCGCTGAGCTCTTCAATGAGGACCGAGGACTGTTGACGATACTCCGAGGCGGCAGCGTATTTAGACAACGCATCTGCCTGGGAGTTATCAGCCCAGGGAATCTTCAACAGTTCGGCCACTTCAAACTCGGCCATCAGCCCTCGGACCTTGGCCACATAGGAGGTGAGCTTTTCTTCTCTGGCCTCGAACTCCCCCGAGACTTCACTAACGATGAGTTGCGAGTCACTGTGGACCCGAACCCTCACAGCCCCAAGCGATTTCGCCATCCTTAACCCTGAGATGACGACTTCGTACTCGGCCACATTGTTAGAAGTGGAGAAGCCGAATCGAATTGCATACCTCAGAGTGAGACCCTCTGGCGCGTGTAGGACGACACCAGCTCCGCTTCCCTAAGATCCGGAGGCTCCATCCACATACACCAGCCACTGCTCCACCGTTTCTACTGGTTCGAGAGGTCTCCCTGTCCCCTCGGAAATAAAGTCGGCCAGGGCTTGAGCTTTGATGGCGACCCGGGGCTTGAAGGACACGTCAAACTCCCCGAGCTCGACGGCCCACTTGGCCATCCTCCCTGAGGCCTCGGGTCGGCTGAACACTTGCTTGATGGGGGCATCGGTGAGGACCACGATCTTGTGCGCCTGGAAGTATGGTCGGAGTCGACGACCCGCCATCACCAGGGCGTACTCGGCCTTTTCAATGTCGGAGTAGCGCTGCTCGGCCCCTTGCAAGGCTTTCCTTGTGTAGTAGACTGGAAGGTGCCTCCGGTCATCTTCCCTTACGAGCGCCGAGCTGACGGAGTGGTTTGTGGCCGAGATGTAGAGGAATAACTCTTCTCCTACAACAGGCTTGCTCAAAGTGGGAACATTAGCTAGATGGGCCTTGAGCTCGTCAAAGGCCCTTTGGCATTCAATGTTCCACTCGAAACGGCCTTTCCTCGGTACATCGAAGAATGGCCGGCACTTCTCTGCTGATTTGGACATGAACCTGCTTAAGGCAGTAATTCGGCCGTTAAGCCTTTGTACCTCTTTGACGGTCCTCGGGGCTGTCATGCTAAGGATAGCCTGCACCTTGTCAGGGTTGACGTCGATACCTCAGCTCGATACGAGGTAGCCAAGGAACTTCCCAGCATGGACGCCGAAGACACATTTTTTGGGGTTGAGCTTCATCCTGTACTCGCGAAGAATGCCGAATGCCTCGGCCAGGTCTCGGACGTGGTCCTCAGCCTTCTGACTCTTCACCAGCATGTCGTTGTTGTAAATCTACATGGTCTTCCCGATTTGTTGCTCGAACATCATGTTGACGAGCCTTTGATATGTAGCGCCTGCATTCTTCAATCTCAAAGGCATTCTAGTGAAACAATACAGACCTTTTTCGGTGGTGAAGGCGGTCTTCTCCTCGTCTTTGGGGCCATCCTGATCTGGTGATACCCCGAGTACGCGTCGAGGAAACTGAGAAGCTCGTGCCCCGCCGTTGAGTCGACGAGCTGATCTATGCGAGGAAAAGGAAAGCTGTCCTTCGGGCAGGCCTTGTTGAGGTCGGTGAAGTCCACGCACATGCACCACTTTCCGTTAGCCTTCTTGACAAGGACCACGTTTGCTACCCACTCGGGGTAGAATACATCTCAAACGGTGCCTGTTCGGAGATACTTCGTCAGGTTCTCGTCGACGACCTCCTGGCGATCCGCTAACAAGGGACGCTTCTTCTGGCGCATGGGCCGGGCCCTGGGATCCACATTCATGATGCTGGACCACTTCGGGGTCGATCCCCGAGAGGTCGCTCTCCGTCCATGCAAAGATGTCACCACTTTCCCCGAGGAAACGGACCAGCTCCGCCTCCAACTCCTGGAGTTCGGCGCCGATCACCAGTGGTCTTTCGTTGGAGATTTCAATTTGCTTCGTTTGTTCAGCGGGCTCGTTTCTTTCACAATCACTATCATAGACAGGCTTGTACTCAGAAACGACGGGCTCCTTGGCTTTATTCGAGTTTACATAGCACCTGCGAGCTTCGGTTTGGTCCCCCGAGACCTCCCCTACTCTGCATGGTGTTGGGAATTTAGCTTTTGGTGATAGGTGGACGGAACTCCCCCCATCTTCCCTAAGAGGCCTCGGCCAAAGATAGCGTTGTAGGCCGACTTTACTTTGACAACAAGAAAGTCGACCTCAACGGTTACAAAACGTGGGTTAGAACCGAGGGCGACCTTTAGATTGATCGACCCTTCGGCATTGACAGGGGATCCGTTGAACCCGAAGAGCGGGGTTGTCACGGGCTTCAGCTCGGTGCTCAGATTGGTCATATTCACAAAGCAGTCATAGAAGAGAACGTCGGGGGCCGCTCCGCCATCTAGAAGGATTCGATGTACACTGTATCTGTTGATGTCGGCCCGAATAACGAGTGCATCATGATGAACAGTCCATCCCCATGTACTTTAAATTAATTACATGCTTATTTTGGTGATAAACAAAACACTGTCAAAAGTTTTTCTAACTATGTTTTATTTAGCCTTAAGCACAGGAAATACCCAAAGAAAGTCAAGCATTTGTGGTAAGTACTTACATACTTGTTTTCAGAAAGCTATAACGATTCCTTCATTAACTGTAACGATTTCCTCACAAGTACAACGATTTACTTGTAAGATTGATAATCAAACAACCGATGTTATAACGACTCTGTAAGTTATCGTAACGACTCCTTCAGAAGTTATAACGACTTGCTCATTATAACGACTCTGTAAGTTATCGTAACGACTCCTTCAGAAGTTATAACGACTTGCTCATTATAACGACTCGTAAGTTATCGTAACGACTCCTTCAGAAGTTATAACGACTTGCTCATTATAACGACTCTGTAAGTTATCGTAACGACTCCTCAGAAGTTATAACGACTTGCTCATTATAACGACTCTGTAAGTTATCGTAACGACTCCTTCAGAAGTTATAACGACTTGCTCGTCATAACGATTCAGTAAGTCATCGTAACGATTTCTTCAGAAAGTTATAACGACTTGCTCGTCATAACGATCTGTAAGTCATCGTAACGATTTCTTCAGAAGTTATAACGACTTGCTCGTCATAATGATTCTGTAAGTCATCGTAACGATTTCTTTAGAAAGTTATAACGACTTGCTTGTCATAACGATTCTGTAAGTCATCGTAACAATTTCTTCAGAAGTTATAACGACTTGCTCGTCATAACGATTATGTAGGTCATCGTAACGATTTCTTTAAAAAGTTATAACGACTTGCTCGTCATAACGATTCTGTAAGTCATCGTAACGATTTCTTTAGAAAGTTATAACGACTTGCTCGTCATAACGATTCTGTAAGTCATCGTAACGATTTCTTAGAAAGTTATAACGACTTGCTCGTCATAACGATTCTGTAAGTCAGCGTAACGATTCTTTAGAAAGTTGTAACGACTTGTTTATCATAACGTTTCTATAAGTAAGCGTAACGATTCTTTAGGAGTATAACGACTTGGTTATGATAACGATTTATAAGTTATCATAACGACTTCTTCTGAGACTATAGCAATTTGTTCACAACGATTCTATCAGACTATCATAACGATTGCAAGTCATGTTTCTATTAATTAATTGTTTATCTTGATTTAAGATACTTGAATAGTCAAAGTTGCATCACGTCTGTTTGACTGCCATGCATTTAATAAAGACTGAACGTATCTCTGCATGGATACGGAACATATCTCCATTCTCGTGTATTCTCTGCATGCATCTTTAGAATGATAAACTGTTACTACTATATTTGTATCTATCTGCTCTGACGTTGATTGACATCTGGAGATAGTATAGCTGTCTACCATTAAAGCTCAACCTTGCAGAACCTTGAGGATGTACTATCCTACAACATTGGACACAGAAAGAACTACAAGCCAACTCAGAAGATCTCATCACTTTGCGTGCTCCAAAGAACAAAAGACTGTCGACAGGAAGCTTCCACAAATCCTTCAGTCTAACGTACACCAAAGCGTGAGACAACGGTCATCTCTTCGTCCTCATTCAAATTGGAGATATAAATACAAGACGAAGTTCTGAAGACAAAATACACAGAAGAAGAAAGCATTATTCATGTTCAAGAGAGACCAGAACTCTGCAGCTTTCAAGTCTTCAAGATCTCTAGAGCCAGAAATTCATTCCTTTCGATCTTGGCTCTTAGCTCCTTGTGCTGTGAGAAGAAAAATTAAGGAAGAGCTAGATTAGTTCTGAGAGAGTGCACATTGTGTAGATCTTTGTCTCTCAGTGCTTGTAGCTTCAGATTGAGTGTTGTAAAAGCTTGATCTAGGGGCTAGTCATTTCTTTCAAGATTTTCTTGTGTTTTTTCCCTTCGTGTGTGAAGGAAGACCTGGTGGTTTCCAGGGTGGTGTTTTTCCCTTCAGGAGTGAAGGAAGACCTGGTGGTACCAGGGTGTTGTGTTCCCTTCAGGAGTGAAGGAAGACCAGCTGAGCTGGGTGGTTGTTTTTGTCCATAGGGGGACTGTACCCTAGTTAGTGAAATCCTGAGGGTTGCTCAGGGACTGGACGTAGGACTCCTAAGGAGAGGAGATCCGAACCAGGATAAATCTGTGTGTTGTGTGATTGTCTTCATTGTGTGATTGTTGTTTTTACTAACCATTACTAATCTCTTTCAAGAACTCTTTATGTTTGTTTGAGTTCAGGTTTTTATCAGATAAATTTTATTTAAAGACCCATTCACCCCCCCTCTGGGTTAGCCAACCGGGCAACACATCATCGTGGGGGAAGCTGAGGCCGAGGGTGTCGTCCTCAGAAAACGTGATCACCATGTTCGACTTCAGGCCTGAGCTCCCTGGGCTGAACTGGCGGCCGAGGCGTACGCCTTCCGCTTCCGTCCACTGTCGCCACCCCTGGCTGTGCCTCCCATGAGGACGAGGACCGCACCCTTCTCTCCACGGGCTCCGTGCTCTCTCGGGCGTTGGCTCCTTGCGACGTCCATCTACGACGTCCCTTCCGATGATGCCGCACCGTAGCATCTCGGCAATCTCCAGCTTCAAACTGTGGCACTGATCAGTTGTATGGCCGTAGCCCTTGTGATAGTCACAGTAGAGGTCGGCGCCGCGCCTCGGAGGTGGTTTGCCCAATGACTTAGGTCGTCGGAACTCGGGCAGCTTCTTGATCACGGGCAATATCTCGGACAGAAGTCGCCCGAAGTGTGGCAGGTCGCGCGATCGACAGTACTCGTCCGGTCTGCGGTACTCATCGGATCGACGGCTTGCGTCCGACCTCCAATTGCCGCGAGCCGAGCTCTCTTCCTTCTTCGCTCTTTTGCCCTCCGGCGCCTTGCTTGATCCCCCGACCTCGGCGGGACGACTTAGCTTGCCTGCCGCTCCGAGGGTGGACTCCAACCTCATGTACTTCTGCATATGAGAGAGAAGGTCGGAGAGACTCACAGGCGGCTTCTTGGTGATGGACGCCACGAATGGCGTGTTGGAGCACACTCGAGTGAGGATGTTGACCGCCGTCCGCAGGTTGAGGTCAACGACTTTCATCGCTTCGAGTTGAAACCTCTTGGCATAGTCCCGGAAGAGCTCGCCATCCTTCTGAGTGACGAGCCACAAGTCGTCGGTGCAGAGCGAGTGTTGGACCGTGCTATAGAAGTGATCAAGGAACCGTTGCGCGAACTCGGGGAAGTAAGCTATTGACTTCGGCGGGAGTGCCTTGAACCATTGCAGCGCAGCGTCGTCCAAAGTTGACATGAATGCTCGGCACTTCAAAGCATCGGAGAGGCTGACCATCTCGGTTTGTCCCTGAAAGTTATCAAGATGATGGACAGTATTAGTGGTTCCGTTGTACCGCCGGAACTTAGGGAGCTGCAACTTTGTTGGGACCGGAGCCGAGGTGATCTCCTCGGTGAAGGCGAAGTCGTAAGCAGAGTCGCCACGGAGGGTGCCCATGCTCCTCGTTGGAGGGCTTCGATCTTCCGGTTCATCTCCTGAAGATCGTTCTTCCACTGAGGCTCTAGCGGTGGGACACTGAAGGGAACAGGAGTCGACTTGGCGGTGAAGTGATCGACATTCGCCGTCTGAGGGGCTCTGTGCTCTACTGCCGAGGCTAGAGGACCTTGTACCGCCACTGGTGGGGGCGGCGGCGCTTGGGCTGAAGGGACGGGCGCGGCCCCTCGACCATCGGCCTGGCTTGTTGAAATCGCCGGAGGAGCCGGCTGGGTTCCAACGAGCCCATGGGCGCCACGGCCGTCCGGAGTAGGGATCGCCGTTGGCGGCTGCTTTCGCCCGGGCCGCCATCAACTGCTGCTTCTGCTCCATGCGTGTCAAGATCTCGTGGAGCCCTACCACCAGATTCGACTCGAGAGGTTGAGTGTTTCGAGGCCCGATGAGGGGTTCGAGCCCTCTCTCCAGTGCGGATCCTCCTCCGGCGGTTCCCTCCTCGACTATGGTGAGCGGTACCTTATCATCGGACGCACAGCCTCTGCCTTCCCTTTGGGTGCCATGAGAGCTTGCTTTTCTTCGGAAAATTCCCACAGACGGCGCCAAATGTTACTACTGGAGTAACGGGGTTGGCCTTAGCCGAGTGGCTCCCAAAGGCGGAGAGAGGCCGAGCTCGCCGCGCCGACGCCGAGGTTCACCTCCAAGACCACCGAGTGGCTCCCGAGGCTCGGTGGTCTTAGAGGTGGACCTCGGCGTCGACGCGGCAAGCTCGGCCTCTCTCCGCCCCTTGGAGCCACTTGGCTAAGGCCGACCCCGTTACTCCAGTAGTACAATATCATTGCATCAGATTTGTCTCATTGGGCGTCACCTCGATCAAAGTGTTATTATATACAAACATTATTTGGTTGTGTTTAGGACTGGCATGGGAAAATATTGGGCGCCTGGGCGTGACTCACGGATAGTAAGTTGTTCTCAACTGACATTATCCACGCCCACGAAAAGATTACCAGATCAGTTTAATAAGAGATGTAAGGAAACTAAATAATGATAACAACTACTAAAAATATATTAATAAGTGAAGAAAAATGTTTATTATAAAATATGAGTCTAGTACAATCTCAAGTAATAAGTACAAGTGTTGAAAGAGGAGATAATGGAACCCTTAAGGATATATCCTGAGAGTGAAAAGCCAAATAATACAAAGGAATACTGCTCAAGGAAAATATCGTTTACTATGGTTCAATCTCCTCTGCTCGGCGTGGAAGGTGCTGCTGTGAAATCTCATTTAAAAAGGAGATAATGAACTTCACGAAAAAGTCCAATAGGGACTATCAATCTCCCATTAGTTCTAACAAGCAGAATATATATATGGTTTAAAGAAAATTAAGTAAAATAATCTATTCTACTAACAGAGTAAGTGCAGAAGTGGAAAGTATATGGCCATTGATCTAAACACGTCGAGACCGAAAACTCGTGTAACCACGGCACTGAGACGAGCTCTCACGACTGCAAATATAGACAAAGAGAAACTGTCTGGACAAAAACACTAGTCACGGAAACAACTACCATTAGTCAACCAGTTAGGAGCGCCACGCGCCTTACCTTCGACCACCAGTTTGGGTTTACCACCTCCCGTCAAAGCGAGACTGTGGAACTAAAAGTAAGTACACAAGTGCGTAGTCTGGTTGGACTACGGTCCCACATCTGTGTGCCCAGCTAGCAAGCCCGGGGGGGGGGGGGTGAATGTGATTCTTAAAATATGATTATCTAAACATGTCAACAAAAATGTTCACACAAAACACTACGTTTGACTGTTAGTGTTAGTAGTAAAGAAAACAACAATCACAAACAAGCAACCACACTACACAAGGATTTTATCCTGGTTTGGACCTCCTCTCCACAGGAGTCCTACGTCCAGTCCCTGAGCAACAACTCAGGATTCCACTACCCAAGAGTACAGTCCCCCTCAAGGACACTTACACATCCAGCCATAGCTAGCCTTCTCTTCTTCACCTAAGAGGAATACAACACTCTGGAACCCAGGTCTTCCTTCAACATGAAGGGAATAAAAACACCTGTTTCAACATGTCCTCTCTTCACCCCAGAAGAGGAACTTCACAGGAATGTGAATAAAGCGAAATGCCCCTAGACCTGATTTACAACAAGTATTAGATCTGAGGCTGAGACTGAGACTGAGAGGGAAAGATCTACAAAAGCGAAGTCTCTCAGAACTCAAAAAGGCTCTCTAAATGATTTTGACAAGAACACAGAGAGCAAGAGCTACAAGGATTGGAATGGACATAGGATCTTCTTCTAAGACTATTTAGCTTGAACGCTTCTCTATCAAGTTGATCGTTTCAAAAGTTCTTCCTAAACAGTTGTCTTCCAAGAGTCTTGAGTCTTGTATTTATATCTTCTCCTGAGGAAGTAGCCGTTGATATGTCCGTTGTCTCTATGCTCTGGTATACGTTAGACTGCATGGTATTATAGAGCTTCCAGTCAATGGTTCTTTACATTCCACGCATGCAAAGAGAAGATCTTTCTCGATATCCTTCATCTTCCGTTTTGTCCAATGTTGTAAACGGTTGTGCTGTCAGAGACCTACACACAATAAATGCTAAATGATAGACAGCTATGCTGTCTCTTGTTGTCAGTCAACGTTAGAACGAATATACATCAAAATAGAAATATCAATTTTTTCTTCAAAAAGATGTTTCTTAAATGTCTGAGCATGCATTGTGCAGTGAAATGTTCAGTCATAATAAATGCATGGATATCAGAGAAAAGTGAGGGAAGACTTCTGACTTTCAAAATATTTGAAATATGTTTAAATATCAAGTCATTATAACTCATGAAATCGTTGTGAGTGAGTCGATATTTATGTAAATCGTTGCACATGAATAAACAAATCGATGTGAACACAAATCGTTATACAATCATAATCAAATCGTTGTAGAGACAAATCGTTATGAGAGTATAAGCAAATCGTTATGAGCAAGTCATTATGAATGAGTTGTTATAACCAAATCGTTGTTTCACTTATCGAGTCGTTGTAGTGATCAAATCGTTGTTTTGCTTTATCGAATCATTACACACACCAAGTCATTGTTGTGACTTATCGAATCGTTATAGCAAGAAAATCATTGTGTAACTTATTGAGTCGTTATACTGACCAAGTCATTGTTGTAACTTATTGAATCGTTATGAAGACCAAATCAATGTGGAACTTATCGAATCGTTATGAAGACTAAATCGATGTGGAACTTATCGAATCGTTATGAAGGCAAATTGTTGTGAGACCAAGTCGTTGTTCTCAAATCGTTACAAGAACCAAATTGTTGTGAGAGAAAATCGTTGTGCTCATTTGGCGAATCGTTGTGAGATCGAAATCGTTATGCTCGCTTAGCGAATCATTGTGAGAGCAAATCGTTATCCTCACTTAGCGAATCATTGTGAGATCGAAATCATTGTTCTCACTTATCAAATCATTGAGAAACTGAATCATTGTGAGAGCAAATCATTGTTCTCACTTATCAAATCGACGCGGCGATCAAATCATTTTACTCACTTATCGAATCGTTGTGATATCGAAATCGATATGCTCACTTAGCGAATCATTGTGAGATCAAAATTGATGCAACACTTATGAAATCGTTATGAAATAGAAATCAGTATTATACTCAATAAATCCTTGTGGAAATGAAATCGATAGAAGTGTGGAATCGTTATAATTCTAATGAAATCTTTGTAACATAAAGAAAGTAGATCATACTTTATTTGAGTTTTGTTAATCACCAAAAAGATATGTAATTATTTAATTACATGGGGATGAATCTGATCATCAGTGTGGCCACTCTAAATGGTTATCGGAACCACGTAGAGTGAGACAGTTGAGGAAGGACTAGTTGATCTGTGTCGAAAGAACGACCAAACCACCTCTGCGTCCCAAAAAACAACTAAGAGAGCTCTGCAAACGACTCAACGTCCCCATCCACCATTGTTTTTCCCTCAGCTACCAGAGTTCGTGACTCGAGAACGTTCGCTAGCAAGAGAACTTCCTCAACCAGCATGTGGAGATGTGGGGTCTCAAATAACGGTAACAACCTCTAATGGAACAAGCCCTCAAGTGCCAAGCACCAAATGAACGACTAGTGCATGAGTGTACTAGGAACAACACATGTGCTAAAAAACTCAGAGACGCAGTGAAATAGGCTCCGAACAGGGCGCATGTCACTCTCTGTCTGAGAAGGCTACAAGGTCACTGTCGCTTTTTTAGAGGAGGCGACGCAGTGGTGGTCGCAACCAGAAGACCACACCCTACTTGACGCGACTTGGGTCAGAAGGCGATGCACCCCCTATCGAAACCAGAATGTGACAGGAAGAGTGCCGCGACCAGAAGTTAGAAGACGACGGGGGAAGTGTCGTGTTCTGAGTCGCGACCACCGACAGAGGCCTGGATGCCTACCTGAAACCGCCCAAAACACCCCAAAAAAGACATCTCCAGTGTGCACAGAGGGAGGGGAGCATAGAGAACAACAAATTACACATGTCAAGAGTACAAACCACCATCATCCACACTCATGCATGACAATGTGAAAGATCTACACTCATGAAACCTCACATATACGACATGGGATCACTCAAACCCCCAACCCCAATCAAGATCAAAGAAACCAAGCATGCATTCCAACACCTAATATGGATTCTACAAGGCTTGGAGAAGGGGGAAGGAGGTCCTAGCGTGCAATAACTAGGGGAAGGTTGAGAATCCCTACCTTACAACGAAGAGCCAACCTGTTGGGGTCTTCTCGTGTTTATAGCCGTCTCATCCTCGCTCCAAGCTCCATGCTTATGCCGTCCATGAGCAAGTCTGGCCTCCTACACATCGGAGGAGAGGTTACACGTTGAAGAGGAAGGCCGCCATGCCGAAGGGAGCACTACACCGAAAGAGGAATGACAAATCGGAGACTCCACACCCACCAAGAACACCTCAACAGTGAGGTTTCACACAGAGGGGTCGGAGGAAGGGAGAGGAGAAAGAGAAAGGAGGAAGGGGAAGACTGTTCTGATGGCCCAACTTATATAAAGCTCGGGTTTCAGAATGCGACGTCGAAGCTGTCGCGACCTGTCTGAAGGCGACGACCTTGTTGTCGCAACCTCAAAGACCTGGTCAGACCCAACAATTGGCCCCGCAACTTGTTGCCACGCATTTAGGGGTGT
The DNA here is from genome assembly GCA_014218235.1 of Colocasia esculenta. Classification (NCBI taxonomy): domain Eukaryota; kingdom Viridiplantae; phylum Streptophyta; class Magnoliopsida; order Alismatales; family Araceae; genus Colocasia; species Colocasia esculenta. Next base: position 40,742,511 of record CM024763.1, on the reverse strand, counting down.
TCACTATTCAATTCAAACCGAAAAAACCAAACCGAACTAAGCGATTTGGTTTGGTTTGGTTCATTTTGAACATGGAAAAAATTTGGTTTGTTTCCAAACTAAAGCAAAAAAGAAAATTCAGTTCGGTTCAGTTTCTAAGCTCTATAAATCAAACCAAACCAATTAAATCGAATTACAATAATAAATTTTAATTTGTCTATATCTATCAAGTTTACTCATAATATTTATGTAAAAATACATATTATGAGGGTAGTATGGTCATCAACATTTAATACTTCTTTCAAATCTTATTGATAGTGATTTATTAGAGAAATAAGTTATTAAAATTTATTTAAGATTAAGAGAATCTAAGGCCATTTATTTTCAAGTTAAACCGAAACCAAACCAAATTTATTTCGGTTTGTTTTGGTTTGGTTTCAAGGGACTTCAGTTTGGTTTGGTTTGGTTCGGTTGGGTCCGAATTTAGTTTGGTTTGATTTCATAAAAATCTTCTTTAAACCAAACCCCATGAACACCCCTACACGCATGCCTGCCATCCTGAACGCGACGATTGACATGTCGCCTTCAAGTTACATGCACCCTGACACGTGTCCCAACTGTCCCGACAGTAAGACGACAAGAAGGCCAGAATCTATCAGAAGCTGAACACATAGATGAACCTGTCACGTTCTCAACCAGAACCTGACAGCCATATCGTCGACTTCAAAAGGTGATGGCTCGACTCATCGCTACCTTCAACAGAGGTGGCCGACCAAGAAAAACAGGATGTTACATTATTTCTCTACAAATATTTTAATTTCTTTATCAGCAAGTTAGAGGTTTTTTTTTTGTTGTTGTTGTCAGCAAGCCGAGTCGTACATTCAAATCTGATAGATTGAAGTACTCAGTATAATTCTAACAAGTTCAAACTTGATTTAATTAATAACTTGGTCTAATTTGAACCTCTTTAAATACTGAATAATTAAATTTGATATGTGCTTACCAAAAAGAAATAATGTGGTTCGCTTGACATATAATTACCATGATTGATATATAAAAAACAGAAGAATGAAAATTTTGAAACGAGTATCCCTATGTTATATATACAAATATATAAATATATATAATAGAACATAAAAAAAACTATAATCAATAACCATATGTTGCGGTTGCTTAGTTGATGTCGACTTGAGCCGAGGTGACCAAAGGAATCAATGTAGTCGACGTGATTCACTAACTCTGAACTCCCAACTTAGAAGACCATAGATGAGTGGACAAATACTACGACGCTCAAGTCAGTATGAAGTCGAGATGCAGGTCGGTCTAAGAGTAGAGTTATTGCTTACATATGAATGTTGAATGTCTCTCTTCTTATAGTGGTAGGATATCAGATGACCCTGCGAATATTGCGTCACGTCGTCTTAACCATCACCGTAATCATCATGTCAAATCATGCAAATCATGGCCTTCATGACAGTCGTTACTTAGCACATGATCTACTACCATTATCTTAGTAGTTATTGTTTAGGTTGTTATATGAACCATGATTCCAAGGATCCCTCGGTCAGGTCGCGTGCTCCACATCGGATTAAGTTGAGACGGGCTAGTCTCATCGTTAGATGAGAAGTTGTCGTCGACTTTGGATGACATTGAGATGTCGGTCGATGCCGAGGCTCCAGCTGAGTTGCGAGAGTTCTTCGTGTCACCATATATATAAAAATGTAATTGAATCTTGATCAGGCTTCTTCCCAAGCAAAAGCAACACGAACCAAGTTGGAGATGCTCGATTTCAGATTGCAGTGAATGTTGGATGAAGTGATTGAAAAATTGAACGACGATCTGTTGCTGCAATAAAGAAACCTATAAGGCAAGTAGAGGATGATGGGGTCTTAGAAGCGGCGTTCTAAGAATAATCTTCTGATACCTAAGCATGATGGGTGAATGATTTGAGATCTCTCCCCACAAATTGATGGGTCTAGAATAGTGTACATAGCAATGCATGCCTCTAATTGAAAGGATGTCTTTGGGTTTTATTCACCTTGAGCCTTCACACTAGTCTCATGCGTGGCTACAAATATGGCCATGGTTATGGACCTCTGACCTACTTATGATATCAAGTCTCTGTCGACCATACATGGACCATCTCATGGCCATGAGTGGGGGTTCCCTTAGATCAACTATCCATATGCACACATGGACGGACCCAATGAAGAACCAGTGGGGTCATGTGACCCCACTGGATTTTTAAAACCCTATTAATGAGTCTAAAATTTTCCATTACATTAACTTGGTTGAAAAGTTTTCTAAAGGGAGTGACCCCACTGAAAATTTTTCTGGGTCCGTCTGTGTATGCACACCATATATTGGTCTTGACACCAGATGTGGGATGTGTCCCTTTTGTGCATATGTGGAGAGATATGCAGATATTATAGGGCTCCGGATTTCTCGCTACCCACTAGTATGCAAATCAGCTAAAGTGTGTGCCACTTATCTTTCTGAGTTATTGTCGACTTAAGAGTTGGCCAGGCAAAAAATGCTCTTCGTGAGGCTGTTGAACTATCAATTAGAATAAGATTTGTCGAGGTAGGCGTAGAGTGGGCCAGGTTAGTTTTCTTCTAGTGCGTGTTTTGAAATATTTAACTTGGTAGTTGTCCTTCGTCGCCTGGGCTATCTTTTTGACAACGACGGTGATAGAAGGGACTCTTCCCTTGGAGTCAATGGATCAAATGCTCGTTGACATTTTTTAGACCCTATTTGATAACTAGACTTCTATTAAACAGGTCCGATTGTTAATGAGCTTTCATTGATTGTGTCTTGTTTGATAACTAGATTTTATCCGTCATGTCTAGTTTGATGCCTAGGCTTTCACCAGGTATATATATGTCCTATTTGATAATTAGATTTTTATCAGATAGACCCAACCAGGTTCCCGACACTTTTAGAGTGGGCCCAACTTAGTAATTGTACAATCATATTTTAGCCCAAGCTTGATAACCATGCCTTATAATCTGGGCAACTAATTAAGGGAGCCCAAATCTCTCCTCTCCATGGATCTCATCCAATTAACCAGAAGAGATACTATACATATAAGAGAAAGACTTATTACACTTGCACATTATATTTTAAGTGCAATGCGATTAGATAATAATCTATGTGGCATCCCTTAAATGAGGAGTGATAAAGTGACAATCCAATTGTTAGATGTCATATGAATTTGTTACCTAGTCAATGTGTAAATACAATACAAAAACTTATTACATTGACACTAGATAATAATCCATATGACACTCATATAAAATGACAATCCCAAAGAGTCTAAAGAGCAATAAAACAAAAATTTAATAATCTTAATTCTCCATCGTCTAATCTTGCGAAAGGACAAGAACGAATTAAAACCCTCATCTTCACGACGTTGCCATCATAACACGCCACCCGCACCGAAGGCAGGGTTCCCAGTCAAAGATCAGCAGCCACACATGTTTATTTTATCATGTCCTGGCGTCCCATGTGGTATATATGTTTCTGCTGTCCAGCTCGCCAGCACAGTCCTCATGGCCCCGTGAGGAACAGATGCGACGACCAGCGCTTTCCCTATATCATGCCTGTCCTGTGCCTCCAATTAATGGCCGTAACTGGGGGAGGCTCTCATCTCCTTCCCTAAAAACCAGGTCCTTCCATTGGTCTCAACTCACCACCAAACCAATCCCACCGGCGGCAGCATGGCTCCCATTCTCCTCCGGTTAGTACTGCAGCTTCTCCCGCTGCTGCTACTTCTCTCCTCCCTCCCCACAGCGCTCTCCGCCGCCCGCTGCAATGCTGCCGACAAGCGCGCCCTCCTCCGGTTCAAGAAGGCACTGGGCAACCCCTACACCATCATCACCTGGACCGCCGACACCGACTGCTGCAGGCACTGGCTAGCCATGGAGTGCGACCCTGACACGGGCCGCGTCACCTCCATCGATATCTCCTACTCCGAGGCCGCCGGCCCGCTCCCGGCCGACGTCGGGGACCTCCCCTACCTCACCACCCTCATCCTCCGCAAGTCCCCCAACGTCACCGGGACCTTCCCACCGGCGCTCACCAAACTAACCAACCTCAAGATGCTGTGGATGGACGGGAACAGCCTCTCGGGGCCCCTCCCGGACTTCCTCGGCCGTATGGCCAAGCTCGAGTACATCAACCTCTCCTTCAACAAGATCACCGGCTCCATCCCGCCTTCCCTGGGCAAGCTCCCCAAGCTCCAGACAATCTTCCTGGACAGGAACCGGCTCACAGGAACGATCCCGGAGTCCATCGGGCTGCTGCACCACCCCGACGGCCTCTACATCCGGCTCAGCCACAACAATCTCACCGGTCCTGTTCCCCAGTCCTTCAAGGGATCAAACATCTCTCAGATTGACCTGTCGCGCAACCAGCTCACCGGCGACCCGTCGGTGCTGTTCCAGACGGGCGGCTGGGCGTCCTCGATCTTGGTGTTCATCGACTTGAGCAGGAACCAGTTGGAATTCGACCTGTCCAAGTCCCAGTTCTCGTCCAACCTGGGGGGACTCGACCTTAACCACAACCGGGTCTACGGGAAGATCCCGACGCAGCTGGCAAAGCTCGGCGGCCTGCAGAGCTTCAACGTCAGCTACAACCGGCTCTGCGGGGAGATCCCGCAGGGTGGGGTGTTGGACCGCCTCACCGAGTACGAGTTCTTCCACAATAGGTGCCTGTGCGGGAAGCCGCTAGCACCATGCAAGTGAGAGAGATCTTTGTGGGCATCTGTATGTAACTCTCTCATCAAAAAATTGTGGTAATAAATGGCTTTTGATAAGTGGGAAAGTAAAATAAGTCTTTGGCTATTGGTCACATCTTTCTCTCACTATCTCCCTCCCCGTTGTAAAACCTCATCCAGTGATCTTAATCAGTATCTGGCAGCCACCACTGTGCTCGGGCCACCATCTCCACCTTTGTCGGCGAAAATGGCATGCAAAACAAATGGGAGTTGGGCCCAATCCTAATCGGGGAAGGATCGCTCCCAATATTTTTTTACGTAAAAAGGGGAGCTATCGTTCCATTTATTAATAAAGAGTTTGGTTGTATTTTTTATTAATTTTTTCTCTTAAATTAAAAAAAAAAATTAAAAAAAAAGACGAACACATAGACTCATTTGATAAGTATTTTTTATTTTAGAAAAGAAATTTTATTTCATATAAATTTCTCTCAAAATAAAATTAAATATATTTTTTTTAAAAAAAATACACACGTACCACTCCCTCCTCCTCTCCCAACTATACCTCTCTAATCGCCCACTCCTTCCCCCCCCCCCCCCCCTCCTGTGCCGCCCCCTCCTCTTTTTACACAAGTTAAATCTGAAGCTCTATAATCTTTGTGTAAAAGGATCCACAAACTTACCAACTAGAAGATGTACCTCATTGTGGAGATTAAAATTGGTAGCTCAAAATAGGGGTAAAATGTTGAAGTACATGAGAAAGTCCAAAATTTACTGGTCCATCAAAAATGAGATGACACCTTGGGTGGCCGCCCAACACTCCAAGAGACAGAATGGGAAGTCGGTTGCCAATTAAGGCCTATAAAGAGAAGTGCTATTTATACGGTTTGTCGGGTAAATTATTTGTCCAACCAACTATGTCATTGGCTAACGTGCGGACCTCCTTACGCGTCAGTCAATCGCTAAATGATCGGACAAATTATTTGTCCGATTTACCCAACCACTTAAATTTCTGTTCCAAGAATAATAGATCTATTCTTGTTCTCCTTTTACTTGTCTTCTTATTTGATCTTTTTTTACATTTTTTTTATCTATATGGCACATTCTCCATGCAGATGCGTGTCTCGATTGTAGTGACATTTGTTCTTTTTAAAAAAGGAGAGCATGATGGTGTTTGTATCATATGCCTATATGTTTATGATGATGTGTTTTCTTTATGGGAAATGCTTAATGCCTGGATGTCCGGGCAAACGATTTGCCCGGGTGTCCGAGCTGGCGCTGCCCCATTGGGTAGCGTCTCTATTATGTGGGTCTACAATAGGGCATTGTCCAATGGGGTAGCGTCAGCTCGGATGCCCAGGCTCGTAGCATTGCTCTTTCTATATATATAAAGAGAAAAGCTTATTGCACTTTCATATTGATGAGGCAATAACCCATGTGGCATCCCTCACATGAGGAGTGAGGAAGTGACAATTCAATTGTTAGATGTCACATGGACTTGTTGTCTAGTCATATATGTAAGTGCAATAAGCCTTTCTCATATATAATGGAGAGAATAGTATCTCCCCTTCCCAATGAGTGGAACTGTGAGAACTTGTCCTTTTATATATACGATGATCAGACTTAGGATTTCCCCAAACCGTGAGTTGGGTTTTCTAATACCCAACTTCACTTGTAAGGGATCTCAAACATGTGTTGATGGTGATTTCCCGAGATTAATTCGAACGTTTGATTGTATATGCTTATTATTTATGCCCAATTTATTGTCAGAAGTATTACCTGTGCATTCATATATCTGACGTAGGGGTAATGAGCATTCTCTTCCCTTTTAAACCATGTGTTCTGCATCACTTTGAATGATTGCCAGTTACTCATTACAATTGAAGCTTCAAACACCCAAGTTAGATAATACGATATCTATATCTGGTGTTTTGAATTTAAATAGGGTCAGTTACCGTCCGGGTTCTGTGTGCTATTGTTCATTTCATTTTAATATGAATTTGTGCTCTTTGGTTAGGTGTATTTGACTCATGAGATTGTGGATTCCCTTACACTCGTTGGTCTACAAGTATCTAGTCTTAAAGAAATATCAATAATGATGTGATGTTGTGTTTTCCCAATATTTTGAGCCATATCCCATGGTCCCGATATTTATCAATTCTTTCGTAAGCATGTCTCGCGAATCAACACACTACAAGGAAAAGCGATATTACCAACGGATATTTTCGACGGAAATATTTCATCGGTAATATCGTCGGAAATTCTGACAGAAAACGTTCCGTCAGAAATATCCATTGGAATTTTCGACAGAACTCAATACGTCGGAAATGTCGTCGGTAATGCCGATGAGTTTCCTTTCTTCAGAAGAATCCATCAGAAATGCCGACAGATATTCTGACGGAACTTCTTCCATCAGAATGTCTATCGCTACCCCCCCATTTTCCCGTCCCACCTTCCTCTCTCTCTCTCCTCTCTCTCTCTCTCTCTCTCTCTCTCTCTCTCTCTCTCTCTCTCTCTCTCTCTCTCTCTCTCTCTCTCATCGCCTCTGGGGACGGATGCCGCCTCCTCCTCCGCCTTGAGACCTCCGGGGACTAACGTCGCCAATATGCTATTTGAGTGACGCTGTACACAGTAAACACCTCGTTTTTGATGCTGTCTCCATTACAGTAGATGAATATCGATCACAAACCCCTCCCCCTTCCATGAAATAAGGGAAGATGCTGTCAATTTTCTTCCGTGCATTTGAGTCAACATGGCCCCTTTGAAATCGTCACTGATTGAGTGAGTCGGCAGCCTCTCAACAATATCGCGCCGATTCAGTCAAATCTTGCCAATTCAACTGTGCTCTGTTGATTCATTAGTCTTACCGATTCAGTCAGATTCTGTCGACTCAATCATGTCCTACCGATTCAGTCATGTCATACCATTTCAGTCTTGTCTGTCAATTCGGTCATGTCTTGCCGAATGAGCTGTGCATGTCTTTCCGAATGAATTGCGGATATGACCTGTCGAATAGACTATGTATGTTTTTCCGAATGAATTGTGCATATCTTGCCGAATGAATTGTGCAAGTGTAGCAACTCTGAATTTAAAAGTTTGAATAAATGATATTAAATTAGAATAAAATGGGATTAAACTAAAACCCAATAAGCCAAATTAGGAAATGGGTTACACAAATGCTCTATACAAGAGTTATTGGGCCTAAAAGGAAAGAGCCCAAGTTGGATGGGAGATATTTAGGCTTAATTTCGTGGCTAATTATTTAATAAATTAAAAAGGGGCAAGATAATGACTAAAATAGCTTACAATTATCGTAAAAAGAGTCCTAAGCCTATCATAATCCTTTGCCCACGGATTTAGAGCCCACCCCATACCAATTTGATGGATAAAGGCTAGGAAAAAGGGAGATAAATGTGAGAATTTTGGAGTTTGAGAAAAAGAAGAGTTTTAAGGTGATTAGGAGACATGGACATACAAAACTCCTCAATTTCGTCTCTAGCCGACCCTAGGCATTCTCTGAAGCTTGGAGCACGAGGAGAAGGAGCTATTGGACGTGAAGAGCAAGAAGGAGAGGGCTAGGAATAAAGGGGATTTCGCCATCTTCAACCTTTCTGCCCCAGAATTTTCATAGCGTGAAAGGTAGACAATCTCTCAAGCAAAAACAAATTAAGTTTGTCCCTAAGTAGACCATGATCCCCTCTTGCAAAGCCCCATGTTTTCCCCAAATTTCATCGTACCATTTGGGAGTATTTCATGCTCCAATTCCTGTCATGAACATGTACCCGAACCAACATGTTTACCTTCAATCCAAGCATACACTTGATATCGTGCCATGCAATTTTTATCATACATGCTCCATGATGTTAGGATTCTAATGGTTTTATTTTTCCCATTTTTATCAAGTACCCTCTTCGAATTAAATCAAATTCCATCACTGTGTATGATTTTAGGTCACTGAGATGTAACCTATTCATAACATCTCCATACCATGTCTATTTTCTAATTACTCATTGTTATTGATATATCTGCTTGTCTATTTTCGTTTAAAACTAGTTTCAGAATTTTTGGAGATGTATACGATTTTATATTGCATTTTGAATGGCCCTATGTCAAGCCATAGAAGATTGGACCGAAGTCCAAGGTGAACTGGTTCATCTTTGGGGCTCAGTCAGACCCTCTGAGAACGCGATGGCCTGACCCGTCGCGATTCTCAAAAGGTCGCTGAAAGGATCAAGACTATGACTAGCCCTAGAGGGGGGTGAATAGGGCTATAAAAATTTGTCTTGAAAGACCATTGGAAACTAATGCAGAAATAAAATACGATGCAAAGCAGATAGAACTGAGAAGGAAGAAGGAGGCAAGCACACAAAGAGACACCAATTTATCCTGGTTCGATAAGACCCCCTTTGGTCTACCTATGTCCAGTCCTCAACCACAAGGTGAGATTTCCCACTCTAAAAAATGATCACACCTGCTGGTTTAAGTAGTGCCCAACTCACCAACACTCCGCTAGTTAACACGGTGCCTAGCTCACCAATACATAGCTGGTTGATGCAGTGCCCAGCTCACCAACAAACACAAAGCAAGAAACATAATGAAACAAAGATGAATCAAGCAAAACAAATGCCAAGCTCGTGAGGAAGATCTCCAGAAGTTGTTGAAGCTCTGAAGCAGTAGAGATCACCTCCAAAGAGAACCTTCTTCAAAGATGTAGCACGTGGAAGCACTAGAAGGTGAAAAAGCTTAGAAGAAGAAGCAGGAGATGAAACTCTTGAGTGTGGCTCTCTTCCCCACGAAAATTCCTTGCCTAGGGTTTCCCCAGGTGACCTTTTTATAGCCCTTCCACAGAAGTATCCATTTGGGAAGGTGTGGAAAGTGGTCTTAGTCAAAAAGGTGTTCAAACTTTGCTTTTTGAACAGATCTGCATGTCAGGGTCGACTTCACCTTTTACTGAGGTCAACTTCAATTCAGCTCAAAGTCGACTCCAATGAAAGTTGGGGTCGACTCCTTTGGAACAAAAGAGCATCTTCTGAATGGAGGTCGACTCCTTTAGAGAGCGGGGGTCAACTCTGAACAGCCGAGCATAACCGGGGTCGACTCCTTTAGAGATCTGGGGTTGACTCTGCTTCAGCAACTTGACAAGCAGTTGAATGGAGGTCGACTCCTTCACAAACTGGAGGTCGACTCTAAACAGCAGAGCAGAACCGGGGTCGACTCCTTTAGAAATCTGAGGTCGACTCCGCTACTGTAGCACTTGCAGAACATTTGTATGGCGGTCGACTCCTTTAGAAACCTGAGGTCGACTCTGAACAACATAGCATAATTGGGGTCGACTCCTTTAGAACCCTGAGGTCGACTCCGCTACTGTAGCACTTGCAGAACATTAGTATGAAGGTCCAATTGCTCTTGGAAAATGTCCTACTTGCTGCACATAACTCAAGAACTTGTTAGACAACATTATGAGTGTTTTGTGATCATCAAAACTCTAGGGATCCAACAATCTCCCCCTTTTTGATGATGACAAAACACCTACATTGAGGGATAAACATTTTCCTTAACTATTCATCCATTTGCACCAACATCCTTAAATACATCAAGGCAACATAAACATACATATAAATCTATTCATTCATAATATGTAATCACAATATTTTGATCAAATAATTTGTCTCGACATATGTCCATTCAACAAAATTTTTTTTGTTTCTCCCCCTAAGTGTAAGCTCCCCCTGAATACATGCACATAAAACATAGCACATCGTTGAGCACATACAACAAAAACAATTATTTTGAACAGTCACTTCACACAAAAGTTCTCCCCCTTTTTGTCATCGTCAAAAAGGAAGGAAGGAGGAAACAAATTAATATATGTTGCTTATGAATAAGATGAACACATGCCTAATTCACGGCACATCGAAGTAAATCGGTCTTCGCACAACAGTTTAGCGAAAATATCAGTCAATTGATGTGTGGTGTCAATAAAATTTAATTCAATATCACCCCTAATGTAACATCCCATATAAGAATATGTTAAATGGACTAAATCAGTAGACTACCAACAACCCGGACTAGTCATTTTCAGAGCTCGAGTAGGAAAAGAACTCTGAAGTTAAGCGTGCTCAGTTGGGAGTAGTCCCAGGATGGGTGACCTTCCTGGGAAGTCTACCAACTGGCACGGTTGTTGGGCCAGTTTGCTGGTTGGGTCGTCACACCTAAAGACATGATCTCTAATAAAATGATGGCGTACTTCAATATGCTTAGTGCGAGAATGTTGAATAGGATTTTTAGATAAATTTATGGCACTTGTATTATCGCAAAGCAACATAATTTTAGATAAACACATCCCATAGTCTTCTACTTGGTGTTTAATCCAAAGTGCTTGAGTACAACAACTCCCAACTGCGATATACTCGGCTTCAGCTATCGAGAGAGCAACAAAATTTTGTTTCTTGGATGACCATGAAATGAGGCAACCTCCCAAGAAATGACAAGTCCCACTGGTGCTCTTTCGATCAACTTTACACCCAGCATAATCCGCATCGGTGTAACCCACCAAGTTGAAGGAACAACATTTGGGATACCATAAACCAAACTCAATCGAGGAAGCAAGTAACCGAAAAATTTGTTTAACAACAATTAAGTGCGATTGTTTGGGCGAGCTTTGAAATCTCGCGCACATACAAACACTAAATAACATATCGAGCATACTTACAGTCAAGTATAGTAGAGATCCGATCATACCTTGATAGAGCTTAGAATCAACAGGCTTACCAAGCTCATCATTATCCAATTTTGTTGTTGTAGACATAGGCGTTGGAAGAGGCCTAGTGTTGCTAAACCCATATTTCTTTAGCAATTCCTTTATGTACTTTGATTGACTTACAAAGATGCCATCTTGACCTTGTTTTATCTGAAGTCCGAGAAAGAAATTGAGCTCACCCATCATGCTCATCTCGAACTCCCCCTGCATCAACTCAGAAAAATCCTTGCATAATTTTTCTTTAGTAGAGCCAAACACAATATCATCCACATATATTGAACAAATAAAATATCTGAACCCACACACTTTATAAATAGAGTTGAGTCAACAAAACTATGTTTAAAATCATATTGAACAAGAAATTGACTCAATCTCTCATACCATGCACGCGGAGCTTGCTTAAGACCATATAGAGCTTTATGAAGACAAATACATGGTTTGAGAAATTTGGATCCTCAAACCCAGGTGGTTGCTCTACATAGACTTTCTCTTTTATGAAACCATTAAGAAACGCACCTTTAACATCCATTTGAAATAATTTAAAATTTCTAGAGCAAGAGAATGCTAATAGAATCCTAATGGTTGCAAGTCTAGCAACTGATGCAAAGGTCTCATCATAATCGATCCCTTCTTCTTGAGAGTATCCCTGGGCAACTAAACAAGCTTTGTTCCGAGTTACCACACCGGATTCATCAAGTTTGTTTCGAAAAACCCACTTGGTTCCGATTACGGATGGTCATTCGGATGAGGAGACAAGGTCCACACTTTGTTCCTCTCAAACTGGTTTAGTTCCTCAAGCATAGCAATAGACTAATGTTCATCAAGAAGGGGTTCATCAACATTTTTTGGTTCAAATTGAGAAATAAAAGCAATATAATCACACTGATATTGAGTTTTTCGAGTTCACATATCGGATGAAGGATCACCTATTACATTATCGATTGGATGACTTGACATGATCTTCCATGCTCGGGATAATTCATCATTTAGAAGATAATTGAAGTTCTTCAAGTGGGGGATCTTCCTTTTCCTTTTCTTCTCCAACAAGTTGGGTAGGATCATCCATTGCTCCTGCACTAGGCTTCGTGAGATCTAAGTCATGTATGGTTAAATCCTTATCTTTTATGATTTCTGCATCATAATCATCATCACTTTTTCTAGCATTGTGGTTAGTCTCATCAAAGATTACATGAATGGATTCTTCTACAACCAAAGTTTTCTTGTTAAATATACGAAAAGCTTTAGAATGACATGAATAACCAACAAATATACCTTCGTCGCTTCGAGGATCAAACTTACCTATGTCCTCTTTGCCATTTACCAAAATGAAGCATTTGCACCCGAATGGCTTGAAGTAGGAGATGTTTGGTTTTCTGCCTTTATAAAGTTCATATGAAGTCTTATGCAACAAAGGTCTAATCAAACAATGGTTAGTGACATAGCATGCAGTATTAATGGCTTCAGCCCAAAAATATCTAGGCAAAACAGATTCACATAGCATAGTTGGGGCCATATCTGTAACGTATCGCGTTCTTCAGATCTTCGTGGATCATTGTTTAATGGTAGTTCGGATCTGTGTTTACTGGTTTTGGTATGGTGCTCATGACTAATGTGGGGTCATTGGGCCTTGGTCGAGGTTTCCGCGCGTTGTATGAAGCTTAGTGGGCCGGCAGGTTAGCCCCATAGTGTCCGTTGGTTCACTGGATGTGAACGCGACGGAGGTGTAGGTCGCGTTCTGAACACGATGGTAGTGGGGGTCGCATTCTGGTTGCCGCTGCTAGAGTGGACGTCTGCATGTGCGCCGCATGTCGCGCACGGGGCGGGGCTGCTGACGTCAGGAGTGGGAAGGCGACGCCCTAGTCTGTCGCGACAAGGTTGCGACGGGGAGGTACGTCGCGATCCCAACCGCTGTGCGGTTTTTAAGAAGGTTGGCTGAACAGAGCTTTCACAAGCTCTGCTCGACCGGGAGAGGAGCTGCTGCGGGTTCTTTGGGTGATTTAGCATTCCGGCGTGGTGTTCGACGTGCTCTCGACGCGAGGACGTCGCATGGAGCGGGGGAGACGTCGTGCCGTAGCCGGTTTACACGTTCTTCGTGGAGGTAGGGAAATTTCACTATGTTTGATTGCGTGGATTGCGTGTTAGCTTGTTTACCACTTTAAAAACATAGATACCATGTCTAGAATGTGAAATGCGCTTGAAAATCGGGTTGAAACGGGGTTTAGGGTGGTTTGCATGGAAAATGCGGAGATGGTTCCCGGATTAGGGTTTGCGCCTAAGAATGCGACGGACCCTGCTGTCGCGACCAGGTTGCGACAGGCCGACCCATCGCGACAGGGTTTCCTATCGCGACATGTCGTGGCATCGCGATCAGAAGGCGGCCTTGACCTCTATCGCGATCACAGCCGAGGGTTCTGCTTTGCATGCTTTTGGTGACTTGGATATCCGATTATCGATGTTTAACGTGCATGGCTTTGGTAAGAGGTGCATTGGCATCTGTAGAGCTCTATGAGCGTGTTGCCCATGTGGTTAGTGGGTGGTTTACGTAGTTGATGTGGCGTTTTCGTAGTATGAATATGTGCATGGCACATAGTGTTGTGTTGACTGGGCAATGATGGTTCTAGTGTGAACCTAGCCTCAGTCTTGTGACATCTTTTATGGGTTAATATAGATGGTTTAATTAGTATAATGTAAGTGAGGTTAAGAGTTGGTGTATAGATACTGTATATTGTATGTATGTGGCAAGGAGGTCACGTGATGACCAATGATAGGCCAGTTTATGATTGATTATTATGGTTTACATGTGTGTTGGTGTGGGGTAGCTTGTAAGTCACAGGGTGACCAGAGTCAAGCTATTCCTGACATTTGTACCGTGGTGTGTAATAAAGAATATATAAATATATATACATGTTGTGGTTTATGCTAGCTGAGTGTGGTGGTCCGACGCCTATTCCAGAATGCCTCTTCAGTTGGGTGCCCCAGGTTTTGTGTGAGCCAGGCACGTGTGTGTGCTCAGGGCTTCTCCCGGTACAGTGGTATTGTCTGTGTCTTGTCGTCTTCCTGGACACCTCACTCTCGGGGAGAGTTGTCATCCGGCTGAGGGAAAGACGGCAGAGGACATCGACTTGTGAGAGTTTATTGTTTGGTCGCTTGTAGCGCGCTCATAGCTGGGGGGTTACGGACACCAGTAGACGTACTGGGCCCTTGCTAGTCCTGTTACCAGTTCCTCACTTTAGAGAGCTTAGGCCAGAGTCTCTAAAGATGCCAGGCATAGGCTTGCAGAGTGTGTGACCTATAGGTTGTAGTGGTTTGGTTGGTCTCCACAGTTCTTTGGCTTTACTTGTGTTGTGGAGCGGCAGCTGAACCTTACGTTTGTGGCTGCGAGACTGAGAGGTAGTTCTCGTGCTGTGTTGTCCGAGTTGGATACTGGCGTCATGAACCAGTAGTTTGTCCCGTGTGGTGGCGTCGTGCTTTCCGACTTGTGCTTTGCTACCGGTTGTAGCATGTGTTGGTTGTGATTTGACAGGTTGTGGTGTGCCCTGGTGGTGGCACAGTTGTGTTTGTGTTTCAGTGGTGGTACCTCGTGGTAGTAGGTACCTGTACCTTTTATGGGTACTGGTTTCTTGTGGTACGCTAAGTACTAGCCTTTTCAGATGGTGAAGTGGAGATCTTGCGGTGAGACCTTCCACTTGTTATGTTTTACCCTTCCTTGGGTAAGTTTCCGAATATGATTTAGTGTGCGATGGATTGGCATCATAGTATCCAGTCCTGTTACTTAATCGTGGTTTAAGGGTATAAATGATTAGCTCTTGGTTAGCAGTCATGTTACCCATGTGTTGGAGGCTTGCCAGTAAAGCTAGTAGCTTAGGCAATGCTTTGCCTGTGTGGCTTACAGCTTAGGCGACCAGTTGTGAGGTGGTGTTCCTGTGAGGTTCGTGGCTTAGACTTTACAGTTATTGGGCAGACTAGTAGCGTGGTGCTAGTTCTGCTGTATCTTCTTCCTTCTGGGATTTGTATTAATTGATAAGATTACACTTCTCTGTGAGTGTGATATGGTTTGGCTACCGGTGTTGCCAGTGAGACTCGTTGGGGTTGATGTCCTCCGTGTTGCGTGTAGTTTTTGGGTGGTCCCCAACTGAGCCAGTGACTTGTTGAGGCTCACTCCCTTACAGTTCTTTTCAGGGCTTATGGTTGGTGTGGCTTGCAGAGGTGTCGTGACAGACTTGTACCACCATCAGTAGTGCTAGTAGAGTTGTGTGAGCTTGCGCTCCCTCAGGGTATGCCCCAGGTAGTTGTACTCTTCTTAATTTGGACATGTAATAATGTAATGGGACAGTTGTAAATTGTTATATGCAGATACGAGCACATGTACTTTCTTGTGTCTCTTACTGTTGTGGTTTGTCTTTTATATTCTTCCTGGACACGTGTACGAGCTATCCCTTGCGAGACTTCGATCCGTTCGCGGGAGACAGATCTGGATATGGACCCTTATTGGGTATCCAGGGCCGTCATAGTTGGTATCAGAGCAATAGTCCAGTTAGAATATGAAAAGACATTAAGATTACAATGTCCCAATACATGATTTAATGTCCACTGCTGGTAGTAAGTCTGTGGTTTCTTGTGCTTTTTAGTATAGTTTTCACATGAGTTTTGATATATGAATTGTGGGTATAGCTGATCAGATTAGTGGTTGTGAGTAATAGCAGAGAAATGGTATGGTTGGTGGTGTAGTGTGAGTGGTTATTGGGGTATTAGTTGTGGCTAAAGTATAGTTAATTAAAGGTTCTCCGTTATAGAAATTGTAAGAATTGGTAAATTTAGTTATGAAATTCAGTAAAAGGTGTCTTAATGAGGATCAGAGTTGGTAGAGAAAGATATAAGGTAGTGATGTGATGGAATAACAGAGGGAATAACATCGTGATGAAGAATAGGGCTCTATGATCAGGGCTGTTAAATGGGTGTATTGTGGCTGAGAGCTGTAGCAGAGATAGTTATTGTGTTTAAGATTTATGTTAATAAAGTCTTAAGAGGCTGCTTGGATGATAATATGATTAATGGCATGTTAGGTTTGAAATGATTAAGTGAGGTAGTTTAGTTTAGGATGAGATGTTGGTAAGCGGAGGAGCAGTGATTAAGATGGTCCTTAAGTGTAATTTATGATTAGAAATAATTGCAATAAAGAATTTAAAGACAGTGTTGATATGAATAGTGAGGATAATAGAAATTTTAATATAGAAACTCATGTAAGTGTATGTAGAGGTGATCGGTTGGTTAAAGAGAGAAAGTAAAAGAGCAGTGGGAAGTCAGATTTTTCCGAGAATTTCATAAGAGAGAGATGTTTGCTTAGTAAGAGGCAGTGGATAAGGATTTTACAGAAAGATTGGTATAAGGTTGCATGTTAAAGATAAGAGTAGTGGTGCCAACATTTGTGTGTAGATTGTGGGAGCAGAGAAGGGAAATTGGTGTCAGAAGCAGATTGAAGTTAAAGTTAAATAATTAAAGTAAGTTGAAGCTATACAAGTTAGAATAGATAAGGTTAAGTCCATTGAGAAGCAATGAGGAATAGAAAGTGGATTATGAATGGATATTTATGAATGAGTAGTAATAGTGAAATTGTTTGTGATTGGCGGTAAATTAATAATGTGGAATAAAGAAAATAAGTAGAATAAATCATTGTGTTTAAAAGAAATAATTTTAGTTTATAGTTATGGTGAAGAATAAGAAGGATTGTAGCATAGATGGCACCTTGAGATTAGTCAGTTAGTAGACTAGTTAAGTGGAATATTTTGTAAAAATGGTGTTATGTTATTGATAGTAAAGATAAAGTTTAGTATTAATGATCAGATGAAGAAAAAGAATGTGGTGGATTATAGAAGAGTGATAATTAAATGATTCAGGAAGTGTGTAATAAGAATTTGTGTAATGATATGCAGAAAGGTGATTCAGATGAATAAATGGTTTTTGTTATAAGAATATTTTTGAAATTTGAAGTGACGTTATAATACTCAATTAAGGAGTAGTGAGCAGATTAAGGTATAGTGAAAGGAATAGAAAAGGGGATGAGCAGTATAATCAGTTTAATGGTAAAGAATTTTGAGATTTGATATCATATAATTGAGCAAGGCTTGAATAAAGATAAAGATAAATTTTGGATATGTGTAGTAATGAGAATGGAAGATGTGAAAAGATATAAATTAGGTTTGTTAAATCAATTAGAGAATATTGTTTGAAGAAAGGAAAATATATAAAGGAAAAAGTATATCAATAGAAATATGTTAAGATTCAGAATTCAGTGTGAAGCAGATATAACAGAAGATAGAATATGAGTGGAGTCGGTTAAGTGGTGTTAATATATGATAAGAGAAATATAAAGTTAGCTGGACAGTATAATTTAAAATGAGATAAGTTATTAATGGATTGAGGGAAATCTAGAATTCATGAAAATATATGGTGAAAGATTTAGTATAATCAAAGTAGTGCAGTGGAAGCGTGGAAGGTTTAATATTCATAGGTTATCTGAAGTTTAAGTAATTAAAATAAAATTTAAGGTTTGTGCGCAATGGAGCAAAGTAATGGTTAGTGGTGATAGGTAAATAGTGGAATAACATTTGAAAATTTGAAAATTTAAGAATATAAAGTGAAAGAATTTAAGCAAGAAAGCGGCCCAAAAAGAAATATTACAAACATAAATAGGAAAATATGGAAATAGATAGAGCCCAAGCAGATAAAGTGCCATCGGCCAAGTAGAATTACCCGAAAAATGTGGAAGTATATTCAGTCCAAGGAGATAAAGTGCCAATAGCAGGGTAGAATCGCTTATGGTTGAAAAGATAAGGAATGACAGAATAAATTTAGAGAATAAAGTAATTGTGGACTAAATTAAAAAGAAAGAGAAAGCAGAGTAAGTATGGAAATGAATAGATGATTTGGAAAGAAGATGCAGAGGAAGCTCTGTATATGACTTTGTTTCTTTTTAGGTGATAATGTGGTTTATCATCGCTCATTTTGAATGTCGAGGACGACATTCCTTTTTAGGTGATAGTAATGTAATGTATCACGTTCTTCGGATCTTCGTGGATCATTATTTAATGGTAGTTCGGATCTGTGTTTACTGGTTTTGGTATGGTGCTCATGACCAATGTGGGGTCATTGGGCCTTGGTCGAGGTTTCCGCACATTGTATAAAGCTTAGTGGGCCGGCACGTTAGGCCCGTAGTGCTCGTTGGTTCGCTGGATGTGAACGCGACGGAGGTGTAGGTCGTGTTCTGAATGCGACGGTAGTGGGGGTTGCGTTCTGGTTTCCGCTGCTAGAGTCGACGTCTGCATGTGCGCTGCGTGTCGCGCACGGGGCGGGGCTGCTAATGTCAGGAGTGGGAAGGTGACGACCTAGTCTGTCGCAACAAGGTCGCGACGGGGAGGTACGTCGCGATCCCAACCGCCGTACGATTTTTAAGAAGGTTGGCCGAACAGAGCTTTCACAAGTTCTGCTCGATCAGGAGAGAAGCTGCCGTGGGTTCTTCGGGAGACTCAACGTTCCGGCGTGGTGTTCAACGAGCTCTCGACACGGGGACGTCGCATAGAGCAGGGGAGACATCGTGCCATAACCGGTTTGCGCGTTCTTCATAGAGGTAGGGAGATTTCACCATGTTTGATTTCATGGATTGCGTGTTAGCTTGTTTACCGCTTTAAAAACATAGATACCATGTCTAGGAGGTGAAATGAGCATGAAAACCGGGTTGAAACAGGGTTTAGGGTGGTTTGCATGGAAAATCCGGAGATGGTTCCCAGATTAGGGTTTGTGCCTGAGAAGATGACGAACCCTGCTGTCGCAACCAGGTCGCGACAGGCCAACCCATCGCGACAGGGTTTCCTATTGTGACATGTCGTGGCGTCGCGATCAGAAGGTGGCCTTGACCTCTGTCGCGATCACAGCCGAGGGTTCTGCTTTGCATGCTTTTGATTTGGATATCCGATTATCGATGTTTAACGTGCATGGCTTTGGTAAGAGGTGCATTGGTTGTAGAGCTCTGTGAGCATGTTGCCCATGTGGTTAGTGGGTGGTTTACGTATGGTTTATGTAGTTGATGTGGTGTTTTCATAGTATGAATATGTGCATGGCACATAGTGTTGTGTTGACTGGGCAATGATGGTTCCAGTGTGAACCTAGCCTCAGTCTTGTGACGTCTTTTATGGGTTAATAGAGATGGTTTAATTAGTATAATGTAAGTGAGCTTAAGAGTTAGTGTATAGATAGTTTATATTGTATGTATGTGGCAAGGAGGTCACATGATGACCAATGATAGGCCAGTTTATGATTGATTATCGTGGTTTACATGTGTGTTGGTGTGGGGTAGCTTGTAGGTCACAAGGTGACCAGAGTCAAGCTATTCCTGACATTTGTACCGTGGTTTGTAATAAAGAATATATAATTATATATACATGTTGTGGTTTATGCTAGCCGTGTGTGGTGGTCCGGCGCCTATTCCAGAATGCCTCTTCAGTTGGGTGCCCCAGGTTTTGTGTGAGCCAGACACGTGTGTGTGCTCGGGGCTTGTCCCGGTACAGTGGTACCGTCGGCGTCTTGTCGTCTTCCTGGACACCCTCGCTCTCGGGGATAGTTGTCGTCAGATTGAGGGAAAGACGGTAGAGGACAGCGACTTGTGAGAGTTTGTTGTTTGGTCGCTTGTAGCATGCTTGTAGCTGGGGGGTTACGGACACCAGTAGACGTACTGGGCCCTGGCTAGTCCTGTTACCAGTGCCTCACTTTAGAGAGCTCATGCCAGAGTGTCTAAAGGTGTCAGACATGGGCCTGCAAGGTGTGTGACCTGTAGGTTGTGGTGGTTTGGTTGGTCTCCACAGTTCTTTGGCTTTACTTGTGTTGTGGAGTGGCAGCTGAACCTTACGTTCGTGGCTGTGAGACTGAGAGCTAGTTCTCGTGCTGTGTTGTCCGGGTTGGATACTGGCGTCATGAACCAGTAGTCTGTCCCATGTGGTGGCGTCGTGCTTTCTGACTCGTGCTTTGCTACCGGTTGTAGCATGTGTTGGTTGTGGTTTGACAGGTTGTGGTGTGCCCTGGTGGTGGCACAGTTGTGTTTGTGTTTCAGTGGTGGTACCTCATGGTAGTAGGTATATGTACCTTTTGTGGGTACTGGTTTTTCGTGGTACCTGAGTACTAGCCTTTTCAGGTGGTGAAGTGGAGATCTTGCGGTGAGACCTTCCACTTGTTATGTTTTACCCTTCCTTGGGTAAGTTTCCGAATACGGTTTAGTGTGCGATGGATTGTCATCATAGTAGCCAGTTTTGTTACTTAAGTATGACATTCGATACATCGTGGTTTAAGGGTATGAAGGATTAGCTCTTGGTTAGCAATCCTGCTACCCATGTGTTGGAGGCTTGCCAGTGAAGCTAGTAGTTTAGGCAATGCTTTGCCTGTGTGGCTTACAGCTTAGGCGACCAGCTGTGAGGTGGTGTGCCTGTGAGGTTCGTGGCTTAGACTTTACAGTTATTGGGCAGACTAGTAGCGTGGTGCTAGTTCTGATGTCTCTTCTTCCTTCCGGGATTTGTATTAATTGATAAGATTATACTTCTCTGTGAGCGTGATATGGTTTGGCTAACGGTGTTTCCAGTGAGACCCGTTGGGGTTGAGGTCCTCCCGTGTTGCGTGTAGTTTTTGGGTGGTCCCCGACTGAGCCAGTCACTTGTTGAGGCTCACTCCCTTACAGTTTTTTTCAGGGTTTATCATTGGTGTGGCTTGCAGAGGTGTCGTGACAGACTTGTACCACCAGTAGTAGTGTTAGTAGAGTTGTGTCTCCCTCGTGGTATGCCCCAAGTAGTTGTACTCTTCTTAATTTGGACATGTAATAATGTAATGAGACAGTTGTAAATTGTTATATACAGATATGAGCACATGTACTTTCTTGTGTCTCTTACTGTTGTGGTTTGTCTTTTATATTCTTCCTGGACACGTGTACGAGCTATCTCTTGCGAGACTTCGGTCCGTTCGCGGGAGACGGATCTGGATATGGAGTCTTATTGGGTATAGATAACTAGGGCCGTCACAATATCTATCAAAGTACGATTTTTCCTCTCAGCTAAACCATTTTGCTGAGTGTGGAAATGGATTTTTAAAATAAGATTAAAATCTCAGTTCTTTTATTTATTTTTTTATCATGTTTTCTCATGTTCTCATGGCTGCGCATTGTAAATTCAAATCCCGTCAGATGCTACACGAGCAACGGTGACGAGAGATGACCCTACAATTGTAGAGCACGGGCGTGGCAGTCACCGAAGTGAGAACAAATGGTTTGCCTCCGAGAGTCGAAGGGCTTTAGGTCTATTGTGCGCACCATTTGATTTCGTCAAACGAAAGTGAGTGTCGGGTCCTGGACCAATATCCCGTCGTTGCCTGAGCGCAACGACGTTAATTACATCCCTCTGAGAGGGAAAACCCTTGATTAATCGCCAGAATTGAAAGCCTTGTGGCCTAAAGCAGAGACATCCGATGAAAGTGCAAAACGCAACTTAAATTTAGGATGAAATGCTAATAAGCAAGATGTCTATTTAATGTTATATGATCTTTTGTTCGTCAATTATTGGATCTCTTCGTCTATTTATTCATTTGTTTCTTTTATCGTGAAATGGCTTCGATTTGTTCTTTTGTTCTATTTGAAACATGAAAGCATTAGTCCATTTGAGACATTTCTTTTATTTATTAATTATTAGATCTCTTTGTCTATTTGTTCGCTTGTTTCTTTTATCATGGAATAATCTCAATTTGCTCTTTTGTTCTTTTTAAGACATGTAAAACATGAAATAATCTATTTGTCTTTTTATTTCTTTTATTTGAATAATTTCAATCTGCTCTTTTGCTCCTTTGAGGCATGCAAGTTGAGGTTCTATTCGCGATTCGACGCTGCTTGGTCATTGGGTGGCCAATCGGCAGCACAGGTACATTTGATTCGGTAAGACATGTAAACAACAATACAGACAGAGAATCGGTGGAGCATGGCCGAATCGGCAGCCTAGGTTGAATCGGCAATTAGGACCGAATCGGCAGGGTAAACCTGAATCGGCAGGATGTGACCGAATCGGCAGCTTGGATTGAATCGGCAATCTAGATTGAATCGGCGCCCAGCTGAAATGCTATTAAACTAATCAAACATTGATGATTTCTTTTTGAAGTCTTTTGCCGATTCGAAGCACACATAGAAAATCCGGCAACATCTCCCCTTATCTTGGTTGACGGGGGGGAGAGCGTGGTACCCATCCACCATAATGGAGATGGCACCAAAAGATAGGGTGTATGCCGAAAGACGACATAACCCCCAATGGCACACGACGCCGACCCCCGAGGCATGCCTACGAGGAGACCGGGTAATGCCGTGACCATGCAAGCATCCGAGCAGCGAGTGGAGGATATGTGAACCCATATATCTGGGCATAGACATCACATTGTCTAACTCGGGATTTAAATGGGTTTCTTATCGGTCTATTATCCCATTTTTGGCTGAAACCACATGGCGCATGACTTTGCTCATATGATTTGGCCGAGGGCATGCTGTTGCCAGCTGAATCGGCGGGCTTCTCCAGGCTGGCCGAATCGACAGGGCTGTCTCCAGACTAGTGAATTGGCAGCAGGTACCTCACTTCTGTGGGCAGCAGACCAGCACTATTTGATGCTGTGTAGACCCACAAAAGTGGCAATAATGGACCGAAAACAGGTTTAATGGGCTATTGACATTGGGATGCTAAGCTTTGGGCATGAGCATTGGTTGCTCAACCCACTTGCTAGCAAAGAGGGATATCCCCAAAACCGAAATGCCCATGAAAACTTCTGTTTAGACAGTAAAAGAGAACAACATTCATGGTGGGGGAAAGAAGAAATCTGCCCCTAACAGGTCTAATATCACATATGGATTGCATTGGAGCTTGAGATGGGGCCTAGACATTGAGTTGTCTAACCCATTCTCATCAAACTCACCATCTCAACGAATCTGCAGCATGCATTATAGAAAGAAAAGACAGTGATGAAGAGATCCATGCCTTAGGAAACTCTCATGAAAAAGGAGCTAAAGTTCACGGCACAGGGGGTTCATCATTGGCAAATGGAATAAATGAAAAGGGAGTATGTTGTGCTCATGAGGGAACAAGCACCAAGCGAACATACATACATGTATGTGGCCTCCTTTTTGCAGGCAGAACTGGGACAGAGGAGCCCAGGTTGATTCTGCAAAGGGGTCTGAAGTTTCAAGCAAGGAGTAAGAAAGAAACACATGTGAAAGAAATGCCAAGCATGATAGAACACATTTCATGCATAAAACAAAACATAAGCACTCCGGTTCTGCTCAACAGGAAGACATCATGGGATGAGAGCAAAGAAAATATTTAAATACATTCTTTGGGGCACCCAAGATTCACCAACACCGATGCAACTCAAAGGGGAACGGAAGAAGGGAAGCTTCTACTATTTGGAGGGGGATAGAAGGTTACAAGAAAGATAAAAAAGAAAAGGTGAATACAAGACTGCCGCAGAAGTCCTTTCCCCCTCCTCTGCTCTTCTGCTCACCCTTCCTTCTCTTCTCTTTTCCTTTTTTTTTTTGCTTCAACTCCCTGCTTCCGGAAGATGCAATGCCCAGCCAACTACCAGAAAGAAAGTTGTTTCTTCCTCAAGTCTCTTCTCCCTTTTTTTTCAGCTTTTTCCCTCTCTTTTTCTGGTTTCTTCCGCCCTGTTCTCCTGTGCGTAGCCCACCCAGCCATCCAGCTTTTTGCAACAGCAGCAACCACCTTTTTAAGGTGGGGAGGAGAGGTGATAGGTCTCTTAAAATCACCCATAGCATGGGGCATCTTGGGCCTATTAGAGGAGAGGTCATCTTGGGCCTGTTAGTGAGTCTTTTAAATGGGTTTTTTTGAAGAGGGTTGGGCCGGCTTTGGCAAGGCCCAGCAGAAATTTTTTTTGTTGCCCACAAATGCCCCCCACCCAGGGGTGGTGCAAGAAAGGGTCGAGCGGCGCAGTGCCCGTGGGTGAACTTGTACGACGTCAACTGACTTTCATTTGCAATTGGTACATATGGGCTCGTCAGCGCAGACGGTCATATACTTGTTGTCGTACTAATGATCTCTTGGTGTCTTGTCGTGTTAGTGGACACTTGACTCCATTAGAATGATGACCGTCTTATATCAACAACTTGATAATTTAGGTTGTCATGCGCTTCATAGACTTGTATATTTGATGAATCGACAGCCTCTTAAGTTGTTGGCACCACGAACCAGCAGCACTGGTTGATTCAACATGGTTGAGGAATTGGCAAAGGGTACCACAAGGTGATAGGCTTGAGGTGATGCCGCGATTTAGCGGGGGGGGGGGGGGGGGGGGGGGGGGGCTCCCGCGAATCAGCACATGGCTCTCACGGTGCAGTTGACGAATCAGTATAAAGCTCCTCGAGTCGGCGGGCTCAAAGTGGTAGCCACAATTCGGCGTGTCGGACGCGAGTTAGCAGGGGCTCACGAGTTGATAAATAGATCCGATGGGGTAATGAAGACCATTGAATTGACGTCTTTCTTGAGAGCTTGTGGCCTCCACAAGTCAGCTGACCATTGCTGAATTAGATTATGTTGGCTCACTGTATGAGCTGGTGGGGTCTGTTGGCTTGCTATATGATCTAGTGGATCCTTCTGGACCCAGTAAGTGGCATTGCTGCTTCCTTTCTTCTGAATCATTTTACTGACTGGTCACCCTGAATGTGCAACAATCTGAGCATGCAATAGCGTTGAGGTCTTAGTAGGAGGAAGTAGACCGCTTCCACGTCGTTGACATCGACTGTGATGACCGAATGGCCACATTGGAAATTTTGTAGCCCACCGCTCACAATAATGACAATCATTAGTGTTGCTTTGCTCATGGCTAGATTAATGTGCTCTTGTCTTCCTCTTTTGATTTTTGTTGTGTCTGGGTATCGACAGATTTCTTCAGCATTCTCCACCCAGAAACTTGAAAACTGTTAGAACTCATCATCTGTTGACACACGCTTCGTTGGTTGTCGACCAACTCTATCAGAAATTTCTCTCAAGATACTTGAAATTTGTTAGAATCCACTTCTTATATAACGAAGTTTCACTTTGTCCCATACTAGATAGAAATCCGATTGGAATGAAGACAAATTTTGACTAGCACGAAGATGAGCTTTGGTTGGCATGTACCACTTCTGTCAGGGTTTCCTTTCTAGAGACTTGAAGCCTGTTTGCCTTTGGTATCTGTCTTTGACCGATTTTTTTTATTTTCACATTATCGAATTGAGAGCCCTTTTGGGTTTTCACCCAATCCGACCCGCTCTTGCTTTTGCCTACGCGCCCTTTCGGGTTTCCACGTAGCGGGGTACCCAATTTTGCCCATGGTGCCCTTTCGGGTTTTGGCCATGACTAGGTTCTAGCTCCTTTTACCCTTGTCCAAGGGAAACCTAGACAAGTCCAGCGAGGCACCTCTATTTTAAGCCTCTTTTTGTTTTTTTTGTTTTTACATATATATATATATATATTATAAAGAGTTATTCATGAGTGAAATATAACTCAACCACCAATCATACCATAATGTTGGTAGAGGGTGTGAGGTTATTTGGGTTGATTGCAAAATGGTAACCTGGAAAACCTATGTGCTGGCTTCGACGGGGATTCTAAAGATGACATCTATTGGCCAGCCAAGGCAAGCAGTCAAGGCTGGACTTTATTTGGAGTATTGAAATGGCAGTGGTTATCTAAACCTAGGGTCCTACTTGGCGAGAGCAAGTATATATATGCGTAAGGCATAGATGGCGAGAGACAGCTTGTCTAAGTTTTTGAGAAATTTTTTTTTTTTTTACCAGAGAGTGCATAGCTAGATTCAGAGAATGTATAGCAAAAAGGGGGATCTCTTGAAAGAGCAGGGAGGGAACTCCCCCTTCTTGCCATTTTGACCTTTTGACTTCATTCATTTTCATTTTTTTATCACATTACTCACCTAAGCGCCCTTTCGGGTTTCCACCGGAGTCAGCCTCTTCTTGCTTTTGCCTACGCGCCCTTTCGGGTTTTCATGTAGCAGGGTTCCCATTTTTGCCCACGACGCCCTTTCAGGTTTTCACCGTGGCCGGGTTTTTCTTGTCCTTTTTACCCCTACTCAGCAGTGAAACCAAAGTAGGTTCGACGAGCATCTCTATTTTTAACCCTTTTGTTCATCATCATTTTTTTATCATTTTATTTTTTATACAGAAATGTCGTAGGATATGCACTGCGAGCATACATTCAATAGTGTACCCTTAGAGTTCTTGGACATGAAAGACTTGAGGGTGTATGTCTTCGAGGCAATGTCGAATTTAGCTCCATGAGTTGTTGAATCCTCCTGACGTTGAAGCATAATGACTCCATCTCGAACCATCAACCATTATGAAGGTGGCTCCACCATGTTGTCTTGGGGGATCTCGGGCATGGAATGTCAAAGCTCGATGTTAAATCCCCCGGACCGCCGTAAAAGGGATGTGATAATATACGGCTCCTGTAAAATAATCAGGTTATATAAATATCGGACATGGCAACCCCATTTTAACTCTTAAATCCTCGGAGATCTCACGTGGCAATTGTCCCACGGGCTGAGATCGAACTACAATGCTTATCTTGTAGTTGCAACTCCTCGGAGATGGATGTTTATTCTCTTGGAGACCTCAGATGCAGTATTGATACCACAAATTGAGGCTGGACTACGGTATTTGTCCCGTAGTTGCTGCTCCTCGGAGAATGGTTTGTCTTATATCCCTGGAGACCCCAGATGTGGGAGATATTCCACAAATTGAGAATGGAATACGACACTTTTTTCGTAGTTGCTGCTCCTTTGAGATGTATTATTATATTCTCGGAGACCTCAAATGCGGCACTAATCCCACGAACTGAGGCTAGACTACGATATTTATCTCGTAGTTGCAGCTCTTTGAAGATGGATTCTTATATCCTCAGAGACCTCAGACGCGGTACTAATCCCATGAATTGAGGCTGGACTACGGTATTTATCCCGTAGTTGCAGCTCCTTGAAGATGGATTCTTATATCTTTGGAGACCTCAGATGCGATGACATTTCACGATCTGAGGCTGGACTACGGTATTTATCCCGTAGTTGCAGCTCCTTAAAGATGGATTCTTATATCCTTGGAGACCTCAGACGCGGTATTAATCCCACGAACTGAGGCTGGACTACGGTATTTATCCCGTAGTTGCAGCTCCTTGAAGATTAACTTTTTATCTTTTCAGACCCTAGATGTGGCGACATTTCACGATCTGAGGCTAGACTACGGTGCTTATCCCGCAGTTGAGCTCCTGTAGGTTGATTAAGAATTCGAGTACGGGAGCCCAATACGTGAGCAGAGAGACTCGACTACTTAAATCAAATGTTCTTTTTTGTTTTGTGTATTTCTTTTGTCATGTTCATTTTCATGATTAATTTTCTCTCTCTCTCTTTTCTTTTCTTCTTTTTACTTTTTTTTTATCTTTCTACTATTTTCTTTTCTCTCTTTTTTTTGAACAAAATTTCATTCCATCCTCTCTTTTTAATCATTTCATTTTTCCATTGATCATTTTTCTTAACTTTATTTTATTATTTTCTATTCATTTCGTCCCTTTTTTTTCTTTTTTTTAATGCATGTCTTTTAGAGAGCTTAAATGTGGTAAATATTCCACAAAAGGAGGCTAGATTACGGTGCTCATTCTGTAGTTACTGTTTATAGGAGGTCAATTTTGATTTATATCTTGGAGACCCCAGATGTGGGAAACATTCCATAACTGAGAATGGACTGCAATATTTGTCCCGCAGTTGCTACTCATTTGAGATCAATTTGTCTTTTATCCCTGGAGACCTCAGATGTAGGAGATATTCCACAAACTGAGAATGGACTATGATACTTGTCCCGCAGTTGCTGCTCCTTTGAGATTAATTTAATTTGTATCCCTGGAGACCTCAGATGTGGGAAATGTTCCACGAACTGAGAATGGACTACGTCACTTGTTCCGCAGTTGCTGCTCCTTTGAGATTAATTTGATTTGTATCTCTAGAGACCCTAGATGTGGGAACTGTTCCACAAACTGAGAATGGACTACGGAACTTATCCCGCAGTTGCTGCTCCTTTAAAATTAATTTGTCTTGTATCCCTGGAGACCCCAGATGTGGGAAATGTTCCACAAACTGAGAATAGATTACAACACTTATTCCGCAGTTGCTGCTCCTTTGAGATTAATTTAATTTTGAAATTATTTTGCTTTAAATGTCAATTTTTAGTTGGTTTTGAAAATATTGGACACAGAGACCCGATTTGAAATCATGAGGGCATGGAAGCCCGATTTTGAAATTGCGAGGACACGAAGGTCCAATTTGAAAACATGAGGACGTAGAAGCCCGATTTTTAAAACATGTGGTTCCAAAGACCCAATTTTGAATAATGTGATGATGTGAAAGTCCGATTTGAAATCATGAGGGCGTAGAAGCCCGATTTTGAAAGATGTGGACACAAAGGCCCAATTTGAAAATATGAAGGCGTAGAAGCCTTATTTTTGAAATAGATGAGGACGTGAAAGTCCGATTTGAGATCATAAGGGCGTAGAAGCCCAGTTTTTGAAACATATGTACATAAAGGCTCAATTTGAAAGCACGAGCTGGATTTGTAACATGGGTTTCAACACATGGCTGACAAATATGAATTTTAAAAATATGATTGGCAAATTGTCAATTTTAAAATATGACTTTTGAAACATGATTGTCAAATTGCCAGTTTTGAAATATGTCTTTTGAAATATGATTGGCAAATTGCCAGTTTTGAAATATATCTTTTGAAACATGATTGGCAAATTGCCAATTTTGAAATATGTCTTTTGAAAAATAATTGGTAAATTTTCAATTTTGAAATATGTCTTTTGAAACATGATTGACAAATTGCCAGTTTTGAAATATGTCTTTTGAAACATGATTGTCAAATTGCCAGTTTTGAAATATATCTTTTGAAACATGATTGTCAAATTGCCAGTTTTGAAATATGTCTTTTGAAACATGATTGACAAATTACAAATTTTGAAATATGTCTTTTGAAACATGATTGTCAAATTGCCAATTTTGAAATATGTCTTTTGAAACATGATTACCAAATTGCCAATTTTAAAATATGTCTTTTGAAACATGATTGGCAAATTGCCAGTTTTGAAATATGTCCTTTGAAACATGACTGATGAGTCGCCATTTTTGAAATTTGATTTTTTTTTTAAATCATGAGCGGCAAGATTGCCGATTTGAAAACATGACTTTTGAAAATATGATTGGCGAGTCGCCACTTTTGAAATATGAGTTCTTTTGAAATATGAGTTCTTTTGAAATTATGAGTGGTAGGCTTGCCGGTTTTAAAATATGAGTTTTATTTCTTGAAAACATGATTGGCGAGACGCCACTATTGAAATATGAGTTCTTTTGAAATCATGAATGACAAGCTTGCCAATTTCAAAATATGACTTTTGAAAACATGGTTGGCGAGTCGCCACTTTTGAAACATGAGTTCTTTTGAAATCATGAATGGCAAGCTTGTCAATTTAAAATATGACTTTTGAAAACATGGTTAGCGAGTCGCCACTTTCAAAATATGAGTTCTTTTGAAATCATGAATGGCAAGCTCGCCAATTTTAAAATATGACTTTTGAAAATATGTTTGGCGAGTCGCCACTTTTGAAATATGAGTTTTTTTGAAATCATGAATGGCAAGCTTGCCAATTTTAAAATATGTGTTTTGAAAACATGATTGACAAGTTGCCAGCCTCTTTTTTTTTAAAATGTAGATGATGCCTGAATAAGGATAAATCCTTGGACGACTTTATTAGGGATTCGGAAAAAGAATATGCACTCAAAATCCGGTAAGTGTTGAGCAACTATCCCAAGGAATTTAAGATTTTCTTAAATTAATATATCTGTTGTTTTGCTATGACAAAACTCTTGAAAGAGACCTTTTACAAAGCAAATATATTAGTTACATATCACAAAAATCATACAGATATATTACAGGACTATACCTCCATCTCAGAAATTTTTCTAAGTCCACAACTCTCTCTATGTCCTACTGAATTCGGCTATTAACTTCGACTCCCTCAGAAACGAAGTCAAATAACCTTGAATATTGTCCACAACTTTATATGTAATTCGACTTATGACTCTGACTGTTACAGTCGAATGCCTTTCAAAGTTCAAAACATGATTCGACTGTCATATTCGACTGTCATCTTCGACTACCACAGATATATATAATTCGACTAATGACTCCGATTACTACAATCGAATGCCTTACAAAATTCAATACCTGATTCGACTGTCGTCTTCGACTATCGTCTTCGACTGATACAGTCGAATGCTTCAGAATTTGATCTTCATGGTATCCGACTGCTGAAGTTGAATCACCTTTACTTTTTCAATCGAATTGCCTTATTCTCTCTAGTCGAATCATAGTTATTTATTGAATCGAATTGCATGTTATAGATTTATCTTCACTACTAATTATGTACTTAACTCTCTTCTAAAAAGGATTAACACTTAGTGTAAGATTACTTCTTAATCTTCTCATACAACCTCTTAATAAACCTTCAATATTTTATCAGTCCATCAAAACTGTCATTATCCTATTATTTTATTATTTTATTCTCTGTCAGGACAAGTCATATTAGTCTTAAAATATTCATCTAACTCCTGCGCATGACATTTCTGATATATTTTAAGAAATAATCCTTGAATTGTTTAATGCCTTTGCTCTGGATTTTACTGGATTCATTAGACACTATGCATTTATGAATTCTCAGGCGCATGGCATCTAACAGGGCTCACCTACCACTGACAGACCCATACTTTGCCTTTTTAGCATATCTATCTGTCTACTTTTCCTTTCTGAAAGCTTGTGCATACGAGGTTTCCATACCTTTGTCTGTACTTATTGACTTACCTACCTCAAAGGTATGGAGTTTTCTTTTCTTTTTGTCTTGTCTTTATAACAGGCATTTATTGGAGCACATTTTTTTTAGCATGACTCCTTCACAGTCTATGTTGATAAGAGCTTATCTTCTAGCTGTGAACGACTACACCTCCTCTGAAGACTTTGGAAAGATGCAAAACTGAAGGACTTCTAGACAATAAGCTCATCAAGATCCAAAGGAAACTAGAGCTATCTCCAAATGGTCAAATTGTAAACGGTCACAAACTCCAGCGGCCATCTTCTAAACAGCTATATTCTGAAGTGTATAAAAAGGAGCTCAAGTTTGAAGAAGGAATATATACATATATAACACAAGAAGAAAGCATACAAGCTTCATTCGAATTCCTTCAAGTCTCACAAGCCCTTCTGAAAGCTAAAGTCTGAGAGCTTTTTCTTCCTTAGAAGACTTTCTTTGAAGCTCTCCTAGTAGTGTTGGGTGGCAATTATAATTACTTACTTTCTTTAGTCCACCCTTGTATTTCAGATAGGATTCGTATCTCATCTTTGATCCATTGAATCCTTCTGAAGTCTGTGTTTGTGCTCAGTTCTGAGACAAACACACAAGTCATTTTATTTTCTCTTGTGTAATTTCTGCAGAAGTTTGTTTCTGCATTGCCCCTCCGGTGTAGGGAAGGCCTTTGTAAAAGGCAGTTGTTGTACCCCTGATTAGGGAAGACTTGCTAAGGGAGCAAGTGGATTTGTAATTCCTCTCAAGGGTGAGAGATGGTCAATTCATTGGCAGATAGTGAAAATATCAAGTGGTTGGTTTGAGGACTAGATGCAGGACTTCCATATGGGAAGGACCGAACCAGGATAAACTCTTGTGCATTTCTGTGTGATTGTTTTTCCGCCAAGTTCACACTTGAATCACACACCACACACTAAGTACTAACTCATCTATTTAGTGTTGTGCATTTCAGAAGAAAGTTTTAAGAGTTAAGAAGTCCTATTTACCCCCCCTCTAGGACATCTAGTTTGCCATTTCGATCCAACAGTAAGAAAACCCATGTGTTTTTTTTTTAAATTAAAAGAGGTCCTCAGGCCTCGAACCAGGAGAGTGCACCCTTCCCCAGGGGGGAAGAGTGTTCTCACTCCACCAGTGAGGGACCTGGGCCTAAGTATTCAAATATAAGATGGTGAAAATACAACCGACCAAGGGGAAAACATCCCCTAAAGAAATATGAAAACCAGGTACATAAGGCCATCAGCCCACTCTGATACTCATAAGACCTGTTCTATCCAGAAATATCGCCCCCTTACAAGACATGGGAATATCATGAACCCCCCAAAAAACCATACTACTCCTAGAGGCCACAGCATGATTGGCCAACCGGTCAGCAGCCTGATTCGCCTCCCTGTAGACATGAGAGACGATATTGGTGTTGTTCTGGAGTTTATTCATTATAGTACGCCACCACCTGTGAGTAATCCAAGAAGTGCAAGAGTTCTGGCACAGGAATTGACAAGAGTGAGAGAGTCAGAGTTAATAGCAAAAAGTCGCAAGCCAAGATGGGCAGCCAGACGTAATCCATCACAGAGAGCCCGGGTCTCAGCAAGAAGGCTATTTCCCTCCCCATAGAAATGAGCAAAGGACACAATAAGGGAAACACAACTGTCATGAATACAGCCACCTCCACCACAGCTACCCGGATTGCCTTTAGATGCCCCATCCACACTTAAACAATAATGAACAATAGGTGGAATCCAGCGTATGAGCTTCAGCTGTTTAGGCTTTACAAGAGGAGAGAAACCGAAGTCCAGAATGACTTGCATTTCACTGTGCGAAGAGTCCACTTTGAAAGATGTTCTAGATAGAGCAAAATTAATATTCAACTTGATGTTCCTGATCATATCCTGGGTCCTAAAAGCCTTCCTTCGAACCTGGCCGAACACCTGCTCTTCCAAAGCTCCCACAGCAGCAAGATAATCCCATAAATAGCAATAAAACCATGAGGAGAACGAGTACTTGAGTGACGAACAATGTCCCAAACTCTGGCAGTAATGTGAGGGTGAAGGTGAGCTGCATTGCATAAGAGGGGCATGAACCAACGCCACATGTGCTGTGCCATTGGACTCTGAATGAAAACATGATTAAGATCCTCAATCTGGGGCGAAGCACAGCAGGAACAAGAGGAAGCCATCGGAATACCACAGTCCATAATAATAGTGTCAACAGGGACAGTTCTATTGAGGATCTTCCAGCAGAAAAGAGAAGCTCTAGGGAGGAACCTAGAGTTCCAAATCTTACTGATAGCTGGACGATTAACACCACAATCCCTTATCAAGTTGTAAGCAGATTTGGTAGAGAAAGCACCACTAGAGCTGGCCGCCCAGAAACAGGTGTCCTCATCGGAGCTCAAGGTAACATCTTGGATAATGACGGGAGGGATGAGGGCCCTCATGGGATGAGAAACATCACTAACAACCTTCTGCAGGGAAAAATTACCACTAACAGAAATGTCCAGATAGATCTGGGAAAGAGGCATATCACCAATCCAAGTGTCTCTCCAGATATCAACTTTGTTGGGTTCTCACATTCTAATTAATCAATACAACATGTTTTTGATGATGAACATTGATGTGCAATGATGTACAATGCAAACAAGTGATAAACAATGTGAATTGAGTTTTAAATGAATGAGATCTTCAAATAATAACTTGTCATAACAACTTGGTACAATGATTGATTTTATGTTCATAATATCTCACTAATTATGTTTATTTTTGTAGGAGATATACCATGTAAGACATGTGCCAAAAAGAAGCTTGAAAGATCAAGTAAAAGTCAAAAGACAAGGTACCTGTCGACAGATGCAAGGACCTGTTGACAGATACAAACAGTCAGAAAGCAGCCAGTTCTGCCAAGGCATTGCCTGTCGACAGCAGGAGTGACCCTGTCGACAGATGCAACCAGTCCGAAGATCAAAAGATCAGGAAGGCCTGCGCCTGTCGACAGCAACAGAGCACCTGTCGACAGATGCACACAGTCAGAGCCTTCAGCCTTCTGGTTCTTCACAAGCTGTCTTTGCCTGTCGACAGCAGATGCAAGACCTGTCGACAGACAAGCGGAAAACATATTACGGGAAGTTTTGCAAGTTGCCAAACTTAGTGGTTCT
Source organism: Colocasia esculenta (assembly GCA_014218235.1). Lineage (NCBI taxonomy): Eukaryota > Viridiplantae > Streptophyta > Magnoliopsida > Alismatales > Araceae > Colocasia > Colocasia esculenta. Next base: position 40,707,943 of record CM024763.1, on the reverse strand, counting down.
ATGGAGTACGACTCTCCATATGTTAACACTCATATATAAGTAACCTTTTGCAACAAATCTCGTACACAAGCAGCCTCCAAGCAAAAACCCTAAAGAGTTCTTACAAGAAGCCTTGTTCTGCTGCTCTGCTTCAACCTATCGCCCAGAACCAAGAACGGAAGACTCTTGTAGCGGAAGGTGAAGTCCGAACGTCTTGGATTCAAGCATCTACATCAACATCTGAACTCAAAGTTGAGGCTTGGACTCTAGGAGGACGTTCAGAGGAAGAGTTTGCTTATTGGATTTGTTCTTCAACTCTCAAACCCTTCCCTGTTCTTTCTATTCCATACTTGTGTGTGTGTGTGGTGTTTCAAGCGGTTGTTGTGCTTGATACACGTGTGTGTGTGTTAATCTGATCGTGGGTTGACATCAGGTAAACACGTGTGTGAGTTGTAGTTCGTGAACTAGCTCATAAGCAGGTGATTCTGCGTGTGTGTGTGGCCCGTGGATGTAGGATACACGAGTTGTGTACTCCGAACCACGTAAAATCTATGTGTCTCGTGGTTTGCACGAATTTGCGTTAGATGTTTGGTAGGTACGGAACTTTTATACACGTTTGAGTACTTGCTTATTCATCTACCAATCACTCACACACATCCACACATAGTCTGATTTTTGCCAACACTTTAATTGTCTGTGCTATTGCAAAAAGAGGGCATTAAGCTTTTAAATTGTCCGTAATCTATTCAACACCCCTTCTAGATTACCATTTAGGGAATTCCGCATCTCTTTAATTGGTATCAGAGCCAGGTTTCTCCGATTTACTGCTTTATCTGGTTGATCCTACGATCAGGAGATTCACGGTCAAATGGAATCTAACAAGGGGTATATGGCCGAGGGACACTCAGTGACCAGGCCACCCTTCTTTGATGGCACTGACTATCCATATTGGAAAAATCGGATGCAGGTTTTTCTCCGCGCACAAAACTTCAAACTATGGAAAATAGTCAAAAAGGGACCAAGGACCAGATCGCCAAGGGGACACTCAACTGGAGCGCCCTCAATATGATGCAGTGTGCAGTCCATCCGAAGGAGTACTCAAGAGTCTCCACATGCACCTCAGCTAAGGAGATGTGGGACAAGCTTGAGCTCATCTATGAAGGTACGTCCGAGGTAAGAGAATCAAAAGTAAGCATGCTGGTCTCAGAATATGAAATGTTCAAAATGAATCATGATGAAACCATTTTAGACATGTTTGCTAGATTCATGATAATCATAAATGGATTGAAAGGTCTCAAAAAGGAATACTCGGAGAGTGACTTGGTGAGGAAGATACTTCGGTCTCTTCCATCCTCTTGGAACACCAAAGCCACTGTCATTGAAGATTCCAAAGACCTCTCAAAAATGAAAGTGGATGAATTAATTGGCTCCTTGATGACTTATGAGTTGAATGTTAAAAGAAAAGAAACTGAAGAAAATCCTAGGAAGCCACTCGCCTTGAAGGCTTCCAAGAGGACTTCTTCAGTTTCCAAAAAGGAATTGATTCAGGAAAGTGAAGTCAGTGAATCGTCTAGTGAGAGTGACAATGATGAAATGGCTATGCTCACTAGACAATTCAAGAAATTTCTGAAGTTCAAGAGGAGAGGTACATGTAACTCTAAACCTTTCCAAAAGAAAGACTTTTCTAACAAGTTTGATTCTAACAAAAAGTCTGAAGTTGTTTGCTATGAGTGCAAGAAGCAAGGGCATATGAGAGGAGAATGCCCCGAGCTCAAAAAGAAGCTTAAGAAGGACAAATTCACCTTCAAGAAGGCCAAGGCAATGGTGGCCACTTGGAGTGATGAGGATGACGACCAGAACAACCAAGCTACCTCCGGAGATGATGAAGTCCGCTGTCTCATGGCGAGAAGTGATGACTCGAATGAGGTAAATTCCTCCTTTGAAACATACTCTATTATTCAATGGGAAGAAGCTTACACTGTTCTATTTGAAAAATATTGTGAATTCAAGTCTGAAAATAAAGCACTCAAGAAAAAATTCAATTCCCTTGTTCATGAGTCAAACAACAATGATGAAATTGAATCCTTGAATAAGGTAATTGAAATGATGAAACTTGATGAACAAACACACAGTGATGAATTGGACAGCATGAAACTTAAATTTCAAGAAGTTCAAAAGGAAAGAAATGATTTAATGAACTCTCTTGAAAGCCTTAATAGTGAGCATGAAAAGCTAAAGGAGAAATTGGAAAAAGTTGAAAATGACTTAAAAGGTAAGTCACAAGATTATCTAGTTTGTCAAAAGTAAGCAAAATCTGGATGCTATTTTAGGTTTAAATGTTTATGTTGCTAGACATGGGATTGGGTTTCAAAAAGTAAAGCCAAAGGAAATTGGAAAAAATCCGTTAACAAACTTCATTGATACCAGCCCAAGTTCAAGCAAACAAACCCCTTCAAAGAACAGAAAAAATCCTTCCAAGGGAAAGAAACAAGAATCTAAAATGGTCAAGTTTGCTCCTGGCCAATCTAAGGAATTTTCAACAAGCACAAAACAGGACAAACAACAAACTCCTAAAACTAAATTTACAAGGCAACAAAAAGGAAAAATGCCAATGCATGCTCCAACAAAGGTAAAGCATAATGTTGTTCAAAAACCACCATCATGCAACATATGTAAAAAGGTTGGGCACACTGAAAAACAATGCTGGAATAACCCAAATCAAATGAAAATCAAACAAGTTTGGATTCCTAAGCACTTGTTATTTGGCATGAATGATACAATGGGACCCAAAGTAATTTGGGTACCAAAACCTCTCGTCTGATCCACATGTGCAGGAATGCCTAGCAGCCCACAATCAAAACAAATGGTACCTGGACAGTGGCTGCTCGAGGCATATGACGGGCGACAAAGCTAAATTCAGTTTGCTCGTGGAAAAAGACAGAGGTCAAGTGATCTTTGGGGGTAACAACAAATGCCAGATCATCGGCTCAGGTAAAGTTGGTAAGTTTGCCTCTAACTCCATAGACAATGTGCTACTAGTTGATGGCCTTCATCACAATTTGCTTAGCATAAGTCAATTGTGTGATAAAGGTCATAAAATTGTCTTTGAATCCAATTCATGTCAAATTCTTGATAAGGAAACAGGAAGTCTAAAATTTTCTGGAAAAAGAATGAATAACATCTACATGATTGACTTAGATGATCCAGAAAATAACAATTTGTGTCTTGTAGCAAACAAACAGGACGAGCTTACATTGTGGCATCGTAGACTCGGTCATGCTAGTTAAAATGTATTGCACAAGATCATGAGGCTTAAGTTAGTAAGTGGTCTTCCTGAAATCTCCTTCAACAAGAATGAAAATTTTTGTGATTCATGTGGACAGAGAAAACAAACCCGAAAATCCTTCAAATCAAAGGCACCGGTAAGTACTTCCAAACCCTATGAACTCTTGCACATGGACCTATTTGGACCTACGAGAACACTCAGTCTCAATGGCAAGCGTTATGGTTTTGTCATTGTGGGTGACTTCTCTAGGTTCACTTGGGTAAAATTCCTGGCTCACAAGAATGAAGCATTAAATGTTTTTGAAGAATTCTTCAACAAAATTGAGCATGAGAATGTCAATAAAATCTGCTCCATCCGCACTGATCACGGGGGAGAATTTGACAATCATTCTTTCTCCGACTTTTGCAGGAACCAAGGTATAGACCACCTGTTTTCCTCCCCGAGAACTCCCGAGCAAAATGGAGTTGTGGAAAGGAAGAATAGAACCTTGGTGGAGATGGCTCGTACGCTTCTAGTCGAGAATCAATTAGCACGAACCTTTTGGGCAGAAGTGGTAAATACATCTTGCTACATCCTTAACCGAGCCATGGTAAGACCCGTATTCAAGAAAGCTCCTTACGAACTTCTGAAAGGTAAGAAACCCACCATTGGGTACTTTAAAGTTTTTGGTTCAAAGGTGTTTATACATAACAATGATAAAAATGACTTGGACAAGTTTGAAGCCAAAAGCGATCAATGTATTTTTCTTGGATACTCTGAACATTCTAGAGCATATAGGGTGTTCAATCTGAAAACTAGAACTGTGGAAGAAACTCCACATGTCATTTTGATGAATCCCAACTCAAGCCTAACATTGTAAATTCCTACAGGTTTGATGACATGGAAGGAACAACATTTGAGGAACTTCAAAGAAAAGAAAAAGGAAAAACTCAAGTAGTTTCAAAAGGAAAGAGTGGATTTCTTCGCAGGTACGATGATGAAGATGACGGTTGTTTGATCAGAAATCATGATGAAGTCCCTGCTGAAGATCCACAACAAGAAGAACAACCTCAAGATGAAAGTCCTCCAGCCACCCCTCCTCTAGAAAATCCTCCTCAATTGCAAGATCAACCCGGGCCTTCAACAATCACTAATGTGAGGTACTCTAAAGCTCAACCACTTGAGAATGTCATAGGTAACATAAATGATTTCGTTCAAACTAGGTCTCAGGTAAATCAATTGTTGAACAGGATCATTTAGCCTTGTATCTCAAGTGGAACCCAAAACTGTTGAAGAAGCACTAAAAGAAAATTCTTGGATTGATGCCATGCATGAGGAGCTTGGGCAGTTTCAAAGAAATAATGTCTGGAGTTTAGTTCCTAGAACCCCTGAAATTTCGGTCATAGGAACAAGATGGGTATTTGGGAATAAACTAAATGAAGAGGGTAAGGTGGTTAGAAACAAGGCTAGACTAGTAGCAAAGGGATACAATCAGGAATTTGGTATAGACTTTGAAGAATCCTTTGCACCTGTAGCTAGACTGATGACCAAACTTTCTCCATATAAATTAATTCACTTATTTATATATTAATCTTGATGATTAACAACAACATTACTAATGAATTACTTGAGCCTTGAGGACAGAAATAAAAGTAAAAGAAAGTTCAAGACAATCAGGTAAGACTCTCATTTCATAATTTTTCCCAAGTCATTGCATCGACTTCTTCATACTTCATATCGACTTCTATTGATAATCAGAACGATTCCTTTATAAGTTCATATCGATTTCAATAGAGTCATCGTAACGATTTCATAAGTATTATGATCAATTTCCTTTCTGACCGAAAAGTCGTGATGTTTCAAACAAATCGATACCATAACGATTTGTTAAGTGTTTCATATCGATTTCTTCAGAAACACAACGATTTGCATCTCATAACGATTTGTTAAGTGTTTCATATTGATTTCTTCAGAAACACAACGATTTGCATCTCATAACGATTTGTTAAGTGTTTCATATCGATTTTTTCAGAAACACAACGATTTGCATCTCATAACGATTTGTTAAGTGTTTCATATCGATTTCTTCAGAAATACAACGATTTGTATCTCACAACGATTTCATAAATGCTTATAACGATTTCATTATTATAATAACGATTTGCCTATCAACTTATAACGATTTCATAGTCATAAAGGCATCGGCTTTGTTCATATCGATTTCATTATTATATCAACACTCTTTGATATACGTTGAATAGTCAAAGTCATATTTCGTCTGTTTGACTGCTATGCATTCAATGCACTCTGAACGTATCTCTCATGCATGCAGATGATATCTTCCACCATTGTGCTACTCCGTCTACATCTTTATTTTGACAGAAAGGAGCTTTGCTAAAACTAGCAATATCTTTTCCAAACTGTGACTAACGATCAACGACAGCCCTAGCTGTCTCCTATTTATTGTTGACATGCTTGCAGATACCTGACAAGATCTATCTGTACAACGTTGGACACAAGATACAAGATATTAAAATGTTTCTCTGGCGTGTACTAAAGGATAAAAGACTGAAGATCAGAAGCTTCCTTGCAGACCAGTCTAACATACACCAGGATGAGAGACAACGGATCTTTATCGTTCAAATTTCAAGTAGAAGCTTAAATACAAGACTCAAGACTCAGAAGAACTTAACTTTTGAAGAAGATTATTCTAAAAGAAAGCATCGCCAATCCTTCAAGTCTTCTGTGATTCAACCTAGAGCGAAGCACTCTATTCCAATCCATCTTTAGCTCTCAGTGTTTAAGAAGAAATTCCTGTGAGAGCCAGTGTAGTCTTTGGAGAGAAACTAGTGTTAAAATTCCTTCTCTCTCGAGGCTTGTTTGCTTCAGATTGTAGCTGTTTGAGCTAGTTCCTGAAGCTTGTTCCTATTCTTCTTTTTATTAGTTGTGTTCCCTTCTGGGTGAAGGAAGACCTGGTGGTATCCAGGGTGGTTGTTTTCCCTTCAGGTTGAAGGAAGACCAGTTGAGGCTGGGTGTAAGGATCCGTAAGGGGGATAGTACCCTTGATAGTGAAATCCTGAGGTATTGCTCAGGGACTGGACGTAGGTCTCCTGTGGAGAGGAGTTCCGAACCAGGATAAAAATCCTTGTGTCTTGTGGTTGTGTTTTGTGTGTTTGTTGTCTCATTTCCTCTAACTCTAACCTTCGTTTAAGTTGTTGTGTAATCCTTTTAGTGAACATGTATTAATCAAAGATCAAATTTTTAATAACCCATTCACCCCCCCTCTGGGCTAGCTAGCTGGGCAACAAGTGGTATCAGAGCGAGTCTCTTCGACAAAGAAGAAGATCCAACGATCTGAAGAGTAAAGATCCATGGCAGCCTAAGGTAATTTCGAAGGTCAGCCAGTCAACAGACCTCCTTTGTTTGATGGAGAAGATTATACCTATTGGAAAACAAGAGTGGAGTACTTTCTACAAGGCCACGATTACACGATATGGTCCATTGTAGAAGAAGGCGATCTTCTAGTCACCAATGCAAAGGCTTAGTGGACAGATGAAGACAGAAGAAAAATCTCCTTAAACTGCAAAGCCAAGAGCATCTTGTGCTGTGCCCTCAGCAAGAAAGAATTCAACAGAGTTTCAGCCTGCAAATCCGCAATGGAAATGTGGGACCTATGAAGGGACAGATAAGGTAAAGGAGACAAGAATCGACATTCTTGTGATCAATATGAAAGATTCCAGATGCAGTCAGGTGAATCCATAACCCAAATGTTTAGTAGATTCACAGATATCACAAATGGATTAGCTGGATTAGGAAAAATCTATGCTGTATCAGATATGGTCAGGAAGATCCTCAGATCTCTGCCATCCTCATGGATTCCAAAGATAACAGCTATTGAGGAAGCCAATGATCTAAAACTAATGTCATTGGAAAAGTTAATAGGATCCCTCATGGCCCATGAGATAAATATGGAGAGATTAGGAGAATCCTCCAGCAGAAAGAAGCAATCAAATGCTCTCAAAGCCAATGAAGACATATCAGAAGAATCACTGGACAACAGTGAAAGCAGTAAGGACAGTGATGATGAAGAAGCAATGTTGTCTCGAAGACTTCAAAGAATTCTAGCAAAGAAGAAGAAGTTCCAGTCTGGGAGAAGATTTTTCAAGAAAAATAAAGATTTCAGAAAACCAGAAGTAAAGGATTCGAAGAAAGGAGAAGTGATATACTATGAATGCAAGAAGCCTGGACACATCAAGGCTGATTGTCCAATGCTTAAGAAGAATGATCACAAGAAGAAGGATAATTTCAGAAAATTCAAGAAGTATAAAAAGAAGGCAATGGAAGCTGCTTGGGAGAACAGCAGTGACTCAGACAGTGAGTCAAGCTCAAGCAGTGATGGAGAAGAAGCTAACCTGGCTCTCATGGCCAACATCGAAGAAAAGGTAACTTCTGACTCTTCTTTTGATTCCTGTAATGATTAGATTCTGATAATTTAGAAAGTGCCTTTAATGAACTTTATGATAAATATAAAGAAGTATCCAAATTACTTAAAGTTAGTAAGAAAAATGTAATCTGTTTAGAAAACACTAATTCAGATCTAAAAACAGAAAATGAAGAATTAGAAAAACAAATAACTGAAATTAAAAGAAGAAATAAATTGTTATGTGAAGACCTAAAAGCTAAGAATGAACAAATAACAAAATTGGAAAAATATGAAAGCACAGATGAATTAAGGAAAGAAGTTAAAAACTTAAATGAAGAAAATAATAAACTATCAAGCACACTAGAGAAATTTATTAATGGTAAAAACTCTCTAATATTAAAAGGTGCTAGAAGAGTAGGTAAGAAGAAAAATGGGTTATGATATACACCCCCAGATAATGAAGAAACCATAGTCTACCCTAAAACATATCCAACATCAAAGTTTATACCTGAACTAGACATAGCATATAAAGCTGAGTTCAAGTATATAGAAAAGGTAACAAAATTGTCCTGCTGTGATCACTGCAACAAATTAGGACATATCGCAATAACATGCCCAGCAAAACATAAAAAATGGATAATAAAAGGAAAAATTAATGATACTAACCTATCAGGACCCAAAAAGAACTTGGGTACCTAAAACTTAATGTTTAAATTTCAGGGAAACTCAAAAGCATCCAAATGGTACTTGGACATTGGATGCTCAAGACACATGTCAGGAAACCAGAAGTTCTTTGTCAATCTCCAAGCTGAAGAGGGAATAGTTACCTATGGAGATAATGGAAAAGGCACAGTGATAGGAAGTGGGTCCGTGAACATCAAAGGATAATCAGTTATTGAAGATGTAATGCTGGTCAAAGGATTAAAGCACAATCTCATCAGCATCAGCCAGTTGTGTGACAAAGGCCATCAGATTCAGTTCCAAGAATCAAAGTGCAGTATATTAAAGGATGGAGCAGTCATATTTGAAGCATATAGAGAAAGAAATTTGTATGTTCTCTATCTCGAGGAACTCAAGGATCAAGATGTCTGTTTGGCAGCCAGCAAAGATCAATCAACAGAGCTGTGGCACAAAAGACTGGGCCACTGCAGCTTGGATGGATTAAACAAGCTCAGAAAGAGAAATCTAGTGGAAGGATTGCCAAAGGTCAACTCAAAAATGGATAGCATCTGCAGACCTTGTGCAAGAGGAAAGCACACCAAGAGCTCTTTCAAATCAAAGACAATAGTGACCACCTCAAAGCCATTAGAATTACTTCATATGGATCTATTTGGGCCAATGAGGACTACCAGTCTCGGAGGAAAGAATTTTGGTTTTGTCATAGTTGATGATTACTCAAGATTTACTTGGGTATCCTTTCTAGAGCACAAAAATGACACTTTGATAATTTTGTCAGCTTCAGCAAGAAAGTTCAGAAAGATCAGAAGTTCACCATTATCTCTATCCATCAGATCATGGTGGTGAGTTTAGAATGAAAAGTTTGCAAAGTTCTGTAATGATCAAGGAATTGAGCACAACTTCTCAGCACCAAGGACACCTCAACAGAATGGAATTGCTGAGAGGAAAAATAGAACTCTTTCGGATATGGCAAGAACAATGTTATCAGAATATGACTTGCCAAGATATTTTTGGGCCGAAGCCATCAACACTGCAAGCTACATCATAAATAGGGTAATGATCAGGCCAATTCTGAAGAAGACTGCTTATGAACTCTACAACGGAAAGAAACCAAAGATCAGTCACTTCAAAATATTTGGATGTCCTTGCTTCATCCATAACAATGGAAAAAGGGACATTGGTAAGTTAGATGCCAAATCAGATGAAGGGATCTTTATGGGGTACACTTCTAAACCCAAAGGTTATAGAGTTTTCAATAAACGCTCATTATTAATTGAACAATCTGTGCATGTTATTTTTGATGAATCTAACCCCTCCTTGAAAAAGGAAGAAATTAGTGACATTGATGATGCAGATGACTTGTCCGAAAAATTAAAGAATACCTCAATTGAGGACAAGGAAGATCCACCTCTGGAAGAACTGCAGTAGACTGAAATTCATCATGAAAATCTTCCAAAAGAATGGAGACATAAGAAAGATCACCCTCCTGAGAATATTATTGGTGATCCATCCGTAGGGGTAAGAACAAGAGGTAATGTAATCCCTTGTGATTATTTAGCCTTTGTTTCTCAAATAGAGCCTAAGACAGTCAATGAAGCTTTAACTGATGAATCATGGATAATAGCCATGCAAGATGAACTAAATCAGTTCAAGAGAAACCAAGTATGGTCACTTGTTCCTAGACCATCCAATCATTCAGTTATTGGCACCAAGTGGGTGTTCAGAAATAAACTGGATGAGTCTGGAGTAATCTTAAGGAACAAGGCCAGACTGGTAGCTCAAGGCTATTCCCAAGAGGAAGGCATAGATTTTGATGAAACCTATGCACCTGTGGCTAGACTTGAGGCTATTAGGATTTTACTTGCTTATGCATCTACATTAGATTTCAAATTGTTTCAAATGGATGTCAAATCAGCCTTTTTAAATGGATTTATCAAAGAGGAAGTGTATGTTGAACAACCTCCAGGTTTTGATGACACCGAATTTCCAAATCATGTATTGAAACTCCATGAGGCTCTATATGGTTTAAAGCAAGCACCTAGATCCTGGTATGAGAGGCTCAGTACTTTCTTATTAGATCATGGTTTCACTAGAGGTTAAGTAGATAGTACATTATTTACAAAATCTAAAGTCAAACATATACTTCTTGTGCAAATATATGTAGATGATATTATTTTTGGATCTACTGATGAATCTCTTTGCAAGTACTTTGAAAAGCTTATGCAGGGAGAATTTGAAATGAGTATGATGGGAGAGCTAAACTACTTCCTTGGATTACAAATCAAGCAAGGGAAGGAAGGAACCCACATCTGTCAAGCCAAGTACACCAAAGAGCTATTAAAGAAATTTGGTTTTGAAGGTGTGAAGCCACTGTCAACGCCAATGAGCACATCAACCAGAATGGACAGTGATCAAAATGGTAAAAAAGGTAGATCAAAAGAACTATAGAGGCATGATAGGGTCATTACTTTACTTAACAGCAAGTAGACCAGACATTTTATTCAGTGTATGCATGTGTGCTAGATATCAAGCAGACCCTAGAGAGTCTCATTTAATTTCTGTGAAAAGAATATTCAGATATTTAGTTAGAACTCATGATTTAGGTCTTTGGTATCCAAAATCTTGTGAAATAAATTTAGTAGGATATTCTGATGCTGATTATGCTGGATGCAAAGTAGACAGAAAGAGCACCAGTGGTTGTTGTCAGTTTCTTGCAGGATGTCTGATATCTTGGTCCTCCAAGAAACAAAATTCAGTAGCTCTATCAACAGCTGAGGCAGAATATGTTGCTGCTGGAAGTTGCTGTACACAACTCCTATGGATAAAGCAACAACTTGAGGATTTAGACATTCATATCAAGTCAATTCCACTACTGTGTGATAATACAAGTGCCATCAACCTCACCAAGAATCCAGTGCAACACTCAAGGACTAAACATATTGAGGTTAGATATCACTTCATTCGAGATCATGTAGCTAGTGGTAACTTAGAAATTTCTTTTATAGATACAAATGGTCAACTAGTAGATATCTTCACAAAAGCCCTACCTGAAGAGAGATTTACATCTCTTAGAAGGGAATTAGGGATGTGCAATTTGTGAAAAGATTCCTGTATTTAAATTGGCATATAAATTTTTCAGATTGAATGAAATTTTCTCTCTCTCCCTGACTTTAAGCAAAACTCAGCTTATTTACTCTTCTTTGACCACTGTTGTGTTAAAAGCAGTTTGACTCGTCAAACCCTTTTGTCGCCTTCTGCCGTTACCGCCTTTTGGCGCTTCCTGTTTTCGATAAAGTAATTCTAATTAGTCAAATCGTTCTGGGAACGACTCATCTTCCACCTTTACCCTTTCTCTTTTATCTGTTCGCCCAAAGCAGATGCCCTAACGATTCCGGCATCGACTCTCTGCAAGATTTGAAGCTTTCTCTTCTTCCCGCGAAGAATCCCTCGAGGGCTTCCATCTCTTCCATCATCTCCCTTCTCCAGAACTGTTTTCTTCTCTCTACCCATGGCCACTCCAATGATCTCCGGAATTGTAGGGGGCTACAGTGTTGAGTACATGTCCGCAGAGCAGCAGGAAAGATTCACCTTCGTGAAGATGAAGATTTGCGGAAACAAGGTAGTGGATGTTCAGAATCTAGAGAAGAATGGCATGAGCAGTTTAATAGAAGCTTTGAGAAGGATGCAGTGGATGGATGTTGCCACTTTCTCCGAGGTAAGTTATCCCGACCTGGTGAAAGCCTTTTTTGTTTGTCTGAAGTCATAGGCGGATGGGTCCCTTGTCTCCTCTGTTAAGGGTATCCAAATTAAGGTAGACCATGAACTCCTGCACACGTTGTTTAGAGTGAAGACATCTGGACATAGTGGGGTTCACACCGTGAACGATGAAGCAAAGGGTCTTGGCATTATAGGTCCAGGTTTCAGGCTGAAAGACGGATAATTAGATATCAATCAAATGTCTGCATTCAACCGTCTACTCCATTTCATTATCTGCCAAATTATGGTTCCCCGGAGTGCTACTTTCTCATCTTGCACTAGGGCAGATTCGGATATGATGTTCTGGGTAATCCAGAATAAGGAGATTAACTTGGCCACAGTCATGTTGGAGAGAATGAAGTTTGCTAATGCTCAAATCTGTGATACAAAGAGCAAAATGAATGTATCCTTGCCCTACGCTCATCTCCTAACCAAGATTTTCAAGCATTTTGGAGTTGATTTATCTGGAGCTGTTGTGGAAAAGATGGGCCAGTCTATAAGGTCCAGGAACCTTAAGAAAAGTGGTTTTTTAGTGCAAAATGGGATATAGACCAAGACCTCAGTGGCAGAGGGAGATGCCATCATCGGAGATGTCCCAGAGATTCAAGAAGAAGCAGCAGATCCTCCAGCAGTTTTAGAGAGAGCAGCAGCAGTACCTTCAGTGGAACTCCAAGCAGAGATTTCAGGATCACCTATTATAGAAATTGAAACTCATCCTCCAGAAGTTCAAATGGAAGAAGCTGTAGCAGGTGTGGCAGATCCTTTGCCCACCTCAATAGTCGCCTATATTTTAAGAGATGTTTTGGACTCTCTTCCCTCCACCTCAGTTACTTTAGAAACAGGTTGACTTGATGAAGAAGAAGCTATGGCACCAGGCCATACAGAAAATTTGACTGAATCAGTTGTCAGTGTTGAGGTGCAAGCAGCTACTCAACAAGAAGTGATTTTGGAAGATGTTCCCAGCCAAGGGGAACAACATGCTAGTGAATCAAAATTGTCAGAATCCGTGACAGAAGGCCACTCTGAGAAAATTGTTTTGGAGGAAGCTCCTGCCCAGGGGGAGCTAGAAAATGTTGATCTCCATGCTCCTATTCAGGGGGAGCAAACTGGCAATGAGGAACCATTGATAGAAAATGCTCCTGAGACAGATGCACCATCTCAGAAAAATCCTCCTCCTGCCAGCGCTCCTATAAGTGAAGAACCAAGTGCAAGCCATGTACATATTGAGGAGCTTGTCACTCAGCAGAGCAAACAAAAGAGAGTGGTTCACAGAAGGTCAAGAAAGAACCACAGAAAAGTAAATCTGAAGCCAGTTATGGAATTGTTGAAGGCTCAAGGAGATATTTTATCATCAGTTCAGACCAGTGTGCAAGGCATTCTGACCAGTCAAGCTTCAACCACCTCTGAGCTATCTTCAGTCTGAAATGCTATGAAGTGGTTCAACAAGGAAATGTCTGATATGAAGTCCATGCTTGCTACTCTTTCAAGGTCAAGTGGTTTTTCTCTTGCAGCTACTCAGAGCAGATCAGCAGCTGTTCCTCGGCCACCAGGGCCTCCAGCTCAAGAGTCTCGACCAGCAGGGCCTTCAGCTCAAGCATCAGGGCCACCAGGGCCATCAGTGCCAGCATCAGGGCCATCTGGGCCGTCTGCAGTTGTCAGAGAGGGTCATGCAAAAGGGAAAGAGCCCATTGAAGCTACCAAGGCCCCTGACACTTCTACTCTTGCAACTCCAACCCTCTCCTCACCTTCATCTCCTTCTACAGCCCCTCCAGCACCACCAACTCTCAAACACCCTATGTCTCGCACCCAACCTTCTTCCTCTCTCATTTCATCTCAACCTTCTTTCTCTCCCACTCCTTCTCACACCTCAGCTCCATCATCATTCTCACCCTCTTCACCTCTCACTCAAACCACTCCAGTTCGCCCGTCTACATCCTTCAATCCCAAACACCTCTTCTATCCTCCTACTCCTCCTTCCTCTGTCACCTTCATTCCGGAAAAACCTCAACTTCTTGGTGTCTTTGACACTAATATTCCGGATGATTTTGAGAGAAATACCCTCCTCACCATTCTCTCCACTGCCACTCATATCCACAGGACTGATCCTCCCAGTCCTGCCAAGAAAAAGAGGAAACATTCATCCTCTGTCAGCATCCCCTCCTCACCATTATTTCCTCCTCTTTGGTACTCTCTTACCCTCGAACCTCAGAGAAGACCTATCTATAGGGAATACCTTCAAAAATGCATCCTCTCCACCGTCTATGGTATTCCTTTCCTCAACCTCTCTGAGCATCTAAACACTGTTCTTTCTTTTACCCAGCTGTCCCACCCTCAAAAATCCAAAATCTTTGAGGGCACTGAGTTCAAGACTGAATATCAGTGGGCCAATGTCAAGGGCAACAAAGCTCAGTACACCAAATACTTGACTGCCAGGGCAGAATCCCTTACCCATAGAGCTCACCCACTCACTCTTTCTGAGTGGTTTACTCTTCAGCATAAAAACTCTTGGGGACCTTTCATTTTGAAAGAGATCAGAATTGCCAAGAACTTCCAGCTGTACAGTGATTTCTGCTACTTGAACAAGCTGCCTGAAGTCCAGTTCTACCAATTTCATTCAGCCATAGTGATGCTAAGATCAGAACATCCAATAAATCTTCCCCTCACAGTGGATTTTGCCGATCTCAAAGTTGACTCTCCAGTTCTTCTGCCGAAGCTACACTCCTTAGTGTTTGACTCAGATGCAGGCTCCCATGCCTTTGATATGTTTGCTAAGCAGATGGGCAGAATGCCAGCTAAGCAGTGTAGAATGCCTTCCTTTTTGCGGTTTATCTTCAGAGAATACCACTCTGGCCGCATTTCCTCTCAAGTTTTGGCTCCACTCATCTCTGAGTGTGAGAGGCTTTCTCCCACCATATGGGAAACGCTCTACAAGGAACCCCATCTTCAGTTGCAAGCCATCAACAGTTCCTTGGTCTGTCAAGCTAAGCCTATTCTATCAGCCGAAGCCTTCATGGATCTCAACTCCATCAATCCCATTCAAGAGATCTATGTTCAGTGGGCAGCCAGATATACTGCCTTCTATGCTCTGAAGCAGGATCTGCTTGATCAGAAAATTTTCTATCCAATCTCTCTAGATAGATTTCTCCATCGTGCCAGCTTTGGAAAGAGCACCTACTTCCGATTCATCCTGGACAAAGATCTGTATGAAGAATTCCTGGAAGAGCAGCGACAACTTTACATTCAGAGGATCTCTCCAGCCATGGGTTCTTCCTTCTCAGTTGCTCCTAGTGTTTTCCGCCAGACTTTTGAAGATATGGAGATCAAGGCATGGACTGTTATTTCCCAGCATGCCTCCCTTTTGTCTCCTATGTATTATCTTACTCCTAATTAATACAAAGCTTTCTCTCTTCTTTGTCTCATAGACTATCTTTTTGCTTATTGACAAAAAGGGGGAGAAAACTAATGCAACTATGAAAAACATGTTGTTTTCATTATGTTGTTTAGTATATTTTGTCATCATCAAAAATGGGGAGATTGATGACCAAACTTTCTCCATATAAATTAATTCACTTATTTATATATTAATTTTGATGATTAACAAAACATTACTAATGAATTACTTGAGCCTTGAGGACAGGAAATAAAAGTAAAAGAAAGTTCAAGACAATCAGGTAAGACTCTCATTTCATAATTTTTCCCAAGTCATTGCATCGACTTCTTCATACTTCATATCAACTTCTATTGATAATCAGAACGATTCCTTTATAAGTTCATATCGATTTCAATAGAGTCATCATAATGATTTCATAAGTATTATGATCAATTTCCTTTCTGACCGAAAAGTCGTGATGTTTCAAACAAATCGATACCATAACGATTTGTTAAGTGTTTCATATCAATTTCTTCATAAACACAACGATTTGCATCTCATAACGATTTGTTAAGTGTTTCATATCGATTTCTTCAGAAACACAACGATTTGTATCTCATAACGATTTGTTATGTGTTTCATATCGATTTCTTCAGAAACACAACGATTTGCATCTCATAACGATTTGTTAAGTGTTTCATATCAATTTCTTCAGAAACACAACGATTTGCATCTCATAACGATTTGTTAAGTGTTTCATATCGATTTCTTCAGAAATACAATGATTTGTATCTCACAACGATTTCATAAATGCTTATAACGATTTCATTATTATAATAACGATTTGCCTATCAACTTATAACGATTTCATAAGTCATAAAGGCATCGGCTTTGTTCATATCGATTTCATTATTATATCAACACTCTTTGATATACGTTGAATAGTCAAAGTCATATTTCGTCTGTTTGACTGCTATGCATTCAATGCACTCTGAACGTATCTCTCATGCATGCAGGCGATATCTTCCACCATTGTGCTACTCTGTCTACATCTTTATTTTGACAGAAAGGAGCTTTGCTAAAACTAGCAATATCTTTTCCAAACTGTGACTAATGATCAACGACAGCCCTAGCTGTCTCCTATTTATTGTTGACATGCTTACAGATACCTGACAAGATCTATCTGTACAACGTTGGACACAAGATACAAGATATTAAAATGTTTCTCTGGCGTGTACTAAAGGATAAAAGACTGAAGATCAGAAGCTTCCTTGCAGACCAGTCTAACGTACACCAGGATGAGAGACAACGGATCTTTAACGTTCAAATTTCAAGTAGAAGCTTAAATACAAGACTCAAGACTCAGAAGAACTTAACTTTTGAAGAAGATTATTCTGAAAGAAAGCATCGCCAATCCTTCAAGTCTTCTGTGATTCAACCTAGAGCGAAGCACTCTATTCCAATCCATCTTTAGCTCTCAGTGTTTAAGAAGAAATTCCTGTGAGAGCCAGTGTAGTCTTTGGAGAGAAACCAGTATTAAAATTCCTTCTCTCTCGAGGCTTGTTTGCTTCAGATTGTAGCTGTTTGAGCTAGTTCCTGAAGCTTGTTCCTATACTTCTTTTTATTAGTTGTGTTCCCTTCTGGGTGAAGGAAGACCTGGTGGTATCCAGGGTGGTTGTTTTCCCTTCAGGTTGAAGGAAGACCAGTTGAGGCTGGATGTAAGGATCTGTGAGGGGGATAGTACCCTTGATAGTGAAATCCTGAGGTATTGCTCAGGGACTGGACGTAGGTCTCCTGTGGAGAGGAGTTTCGAACCAGCATAAAAATCCTTGTGTCTTGTGGTTGTGTTTTGTGTGTTTGCTGTCTCATTTCCTCTAACTCTAACCTTCGTTTAAGTTGTTGTGTAATCCTTTTAGTGAACATGTATTAATCAAAGATCAAATTTTTAATAACCCATTCACCCCCCCTCTGGGCTAGCTAGCTGGGCAACATAGACTAGTAGCAGTTAGGATCTTGTTAGCAAATGCATGTTCAAACAAGTTCAAATTATTTCAAATGGATGTCAAAACTGCTTTCTTGAATGGCTACATAAAAGAGGAAGTCTATGTCTCTCAACCACCTGGCTTTGAGGACCATGATAAACCAAACCATGTATTTAAATTGCACAAAGCTCTCTATGGTTTGAAACAGGCACCCCGAGCTTGGTACGACAGGCTGAGTACCTATCTGGTAAGCAAAAACTACTCAAGAGGTAAGGTGGACCAAACTCTCTTTACAAAGAAAGTTCGCAATCACATAATTGTTGTTCAAGTTTATGTGGACGATACTATCTTTGGTTCCACTAATCCCACACTGTGTGAAGAATTTTCACAACACATGCACAGTGAATTTGAGATGAGCTTAATGGGGGAGCTTCAATTTTTTCTTGGTTTGCAGGTCAAGCAGCTTGAAAATGGATTCTTTATAAACCAAGAGAGATATGTAAAAGAAGTACTCAAAAAGTTTCAGTTCGAACAAGCCAAGCCCGCTTCAACACCAATGAGCACAAGCATTAAGCTAGAAAGTGATAAGAAAGGTAAACCGGTAGATGCCAAACAATTTCGAGGTATGATTGGCTCACTCCTTTATCTTACTGCAAGTAGACCGGACATACAATTCAGTGTTTGCCTTTGTGCTAGATACCAATCTAGTCCAAAGGAAAGCCATTTAATTGCAGTCAAGAGAATCTTCAGATATCTCTCAGGTACGCATGCCTTGGGTCTTTGGTATCCAGCTGGTAGTAGTTTTGAATTGATTTCTTATTCTGATGCAGACTACGCTGGTTGTAAAATTGACAGGAAAAGCACTAGTGGCTATTGCCAAATGCTTGGTGGTTGCATGGTTTCGTGGGCATCCAAGAAGCAACACTCGGTTGCACTCTCTACTGCAGAGGCAGAATATGTTCCTGCAGGGAGTTGTGCAACACAAGTGTTGTGGATAAAAAGTCAGTTGTGTCACTATAACATCGATATTGGATGCACACCTATCTTATGTGACAACACTAGTGCAATCAATCTATCAAAGAATCCCATTCAACATTCCAAGACGAAACACATAGAAATTCGTCATCATTTCTTGAGAGATGAAGTAGCCAATAGATCATTGGAAATCAGTTTCATACCCACAGAGAAACAGTTGGCTGATATCTTTACCAAACCTCTAGCTGAAGATAGATTCACCACATTGCGAAGAGAGTTAGGGTTGTGCAAATTGCAATGAAACTTAACTCAAATGTTAAGCATATGTCCCTTGTGTCCACTAACTGTGAGGTATATCAAATGGTGATGTGTGGAAGAACAAGTCATGCTTGTTTGGAAACTCTCATTATGCGTGAGCAATATTCTCCGCCAAGTATCCATAGTCATGTGACATAAAAGGGACATGTACTCTACATTTGGAATCAGTTTCTTTATAATCTTGCCTATTCAAAACTCTCTTTAAAATTCTGAAAACACTTGTTGGTTTGTCTTTCTACATGCTTGGTGTTCTTAATTGCTTAGTCTTTGTGTGCATATATGTTTTCATAAACTTGAGTCCTTTTGTATCAAATGGCACACATTATGGGGGAGCAAGTTAGGGTTAGATGAATGCAAATGTGAAGGAAATTGTTCAACCTTTGTCCATCTCAACTCCCTCACAACCATTAGTCATTTTAGACCTTCATTCTACCTTTAAAACTGGTTTAAACATGTCCCTGTCGACAGGCTACAAGGGCCCTGTCGACAGCTCAGCCCGGACAGAACTCTCATTCTTCTGTCTATGTACATCTGTCGACAGGTCCTCTACCTGCTGTCGACAGATGCACACAGTTTTTGCCTCCCCGAAATCTCCAACTTCTGTCTGTGTGCTCCTGTCGACAGGCCCCTTCTCCCTGTCGACAGATACCCTGAATTTTGGAACTTCATACTTCTTTCTTCACCCATTCAGTGAGCAACTTCATGATTAACATATAATGTGTCTATAAGGTGATAATGCATGTTTGACCGCACTATATACACATGATATTTAGGCTATTCTTTATACCACTATGATTTTCACATACTATTCATGTTTGGATTTAGGCTCTATCATTTAGGAAACATTTCATAACTATAAAGGATATCAACCTCACTCCTCTACATTAATTCTTTGTGGGCAAATATAGTCTCACTTTACTTGATAAGCCTTTTGGTCATGAAAGTGCATGTCTAATATTGATAGGTAATCATATCACCTACTTGATATTGGCTTTTACAACAATATTTGGAGAAAAGCTACCTATTTCTGAAAAATCTTTCACAAGGAAAAAAAAAAATTAGTTAATGAAAATCAACTTTACATTGGGATGAATATAGAGCAATGTTGGGTTATGCTGAGTAACCGGGGTGATGGGCATCACAAATGTCTGCCCTCGCGTCAAAAGGCCAACTCATCATCTCTGTACAACGGTATGATAGAAACTTCCACTAATTAACTGGGGGTATGGGCACGTGTAATGTCTATCCTCACGTCAAAAGGTGTGACGTCTTCTTAAGTACCATTTCCTCCCATTGTTTTTCTAAATTTCAAACAAAAAGGGAAATAGTGTGTAGCCTCCACTGAGTCATAATTTCCAAGGCCATTGGTCTTGTGATTGTCTTGACATATAGATATCATTTCATGCATCATTTGCCTATCCGCAAAATGGGGATTGTGTTGTCTTACATTGTATTTTTACAACGAAGGGTCAATATGCATTGTTCTTTATTTACGTGAGTGTTTTCTTAATGCTCTAACCTTAAATTCCTTGGATATTATGTTAAAACCATCTAGGAAATTGATATGGTTTATTATATCCTTGTATATGGTAGGTTAACATACATGATTCACCTCTTATACACCTTCACCTAACACCTGGAAGACATTACTCAGAGCTTCAGTTCAAAAAATCACCAAAAATCACAAAATTGGCCATTTTCTGAAAGTGCCTGTCGACAGGCACCAAGGGCCCTGTCGACAGAAGATGACCAGACCCAAACGGGAAGCCCAAAGGGCCAAGGTTTAAACCGGGTTTTTGTGGGACCAACCTTTCAAATCCTTTCTAAACTCTTTAAAAAGGATCCCACACCCCTTTCTCCCTTCTACCTCCTTCCAAAAACTCTTTTCCTCCTTCCACCCAAAAAACTCTCCCTTTCCAGGGCGTAGACAGAGATCCCGCCTCCCTTACGGATTCTCTCTGTCTCGTGTCTCTTCTTCCTCCACCCTCTCCCTCCTACATCAGGATCAACATCTCATGGCTCCAACGGCGAAGAAGATTGCATCTCGTCGCCGTGCAAGATCTCCCGAACAAGGCCAGGGCTCCAGGGCGACCTCTGAGCGTCGCACGAAGCATCGGGAGGATCGCTTGCCGGAGCTCGTGATCCCGCCAAATCTCCAACTCCTCAACGTCCATGGCATCTTCACCAAAGTCGCGCAGCCCCGCTACGCCGACTTCATCTCTTTGCATGACATGTTTCCAGGCCTTCTGCCTCTTTTTGATGTCCAGGGTTGGGCACCCTTTTGTTACGATCACAAGCGGTACTCTCCCACCGCTGTGACGGACTTCTATACCAATCTTCGCTTGTCCAAAGATGAGAAGCTCATCACCAAAGTCAAAGACACTCCCTTCTTTGTAACTCCAAACCATTTATCCACTTCCCTTCAAATTCCCAATACAAGAGTTGATATCAAAACCTTTCATCCAACTCCCGAGGAGTTCCACACTCTCGTCGTTCGGCAGCCCTACGACCCCACCAGTCGTATGCATTTGAATGCCAACTCTTTCCCTCCATTTCATCGCCTAATCCACCACATCTTCACCACACTATTTGTTCCAAAGGATGGAAGCCGTGAACTTGTGACCTCCCTTCACAAGTCTCTGCTTCACCAATTCATCCACACTGATCTCATCAACCTTCCACTCCTCATGATCTCTATCTTTCGCCAGTGTGTTCGAAGTTCAAAGAGATCAATGCCCTATGCATGCCAACTCACATCTCTATTCCTCTTTCTTGGCATCAACATCCCACAGGAGGAGATGACGGATCTTTCTTCTCGTAGCTCCTATGACCTCATCGCAGCTCAGAGGATGGGCTACAAGCTAGTTGATGGGATAGTGTCAAGAGATCTCAAGGGCAAGGGAGCAGCTGTAGCTGAAGAAATTGGTGTTGGTGTTGAAGAGGTCAATAAAGATCAAGATGAAGCTGAGGAAGACGCTGAAGATGAAGATGACTCCCACACTAAGTCGTTTGATGCTCCGGGAGATGTCACTGTTAGTGCTACTGAGCCGTCCATCCGTCAATTGCTAGCTCAGTTGCAACTTCAGATGACCACTGGTTTTGAAAGCCTCAATGCAAGATTGGATACTGTGGAATCTAGCATTGCAGCTCTAGATTCACGCCTAGACCACGTTGCTCCTGAGCATCATGCTGATCAACCGGCTCCTTCACAGCCCGCTGATGAAGATGCTTAGAAAGCTTAGTTGTCTAGGATTGGGTCTAGTCCTGTAGTCTAAGTTTCATTTTATTCATGTCATGTTTAATGTACTTTTGCCTTTTCTATGGTCATCATGCCATGACTTTCCCTTTATTTCTTATTTCCTTTCATTAGCACCCAATGTCATGTGTATGCACTCATGAAAATCAATGAAAATCTTTGCTCTGTGCATTTTACTTGTGTCTATGGTGTGCTTTTGGATGTTGTCAAAAGGGGGAGAAAAACTCAATTATGCATTAATTGATTAATTTTGTCATCATCAAAAAGGGGGAGAATGTTGGGTTCTCACATTATAATTAATCAATACAACATGTTTTTGATGATGAACATTGATGTGCAATGATGTACAATGCAAACAAGTGATAAACAATGTGAATTGAGTTTTAAATGAATGAGATCTTCAAACAATAACTTGTCATAACAACTTGGTACAATGATTGATTTTATGTTCATAATATCTCACTAATTATGTTTATTTTTGTAGGAGATATACCATGTAAGACGTGCCAAAAAGAAGCTTGAAAGATCAAGTAAAAGTCAAAAGACAAGGTACCTGTCGACAGATGCAAGGACCTGTCGACAGATACAAATAGTCAGAAAGCAGCCAGTTCTGCCAAGGCATTGCCTGTCGACAGCAGGAGTGACCCTGTCGACAGATGCAACCAGTTCGAAGATCAAAAGCTCAAGAAGGCCTGCGCCTGTCGACAGCAACAGAGCACCTGTCGACAGATGCACACAGTCAGAGCCTTCAGCCTTCTGGTTCTTCACAAGCTGTCTTCGTCTGTCGACAGCAGATGCAAGACCTGTCGATAGACAAGTGGAAAACATATTACGGGAAGTTTTGCAAGTTG
This sequence comes from Colocasia esculenta, assembly GCA_014218235.1. Lineage (NCBI taxonomy): Eukaryota > Viridiplantae > Streptophyta > Magnoliopsida > Alismatales > Araceae > Colocasia > Colocasia esculenta. The sequence continues at coordinate 40,685,090 of CM024763.1, read as the reverse complement.
CCAAACTTAGTGGTTCTATGGAGTACGACTCTCCATATGTTAACACTCATATATAAGCAACCTTTTGCAACAAATCTCATACACAAGTAGCCTCCAAGCAAAAACCCTAAAGAGTTCTTACAAGAAGCCTTGTTTGCTGCTCTGCTTCAACCTACCGCCCAGAACCAAGAACGGAAGACTCTTGTAGCGGAAGGTGAAGTCCGAACGTCTTGGATTCAAGCATCTACATCAACATCTGATCTCAAAGTCGAGGCTTGGACTCCAGGAGGACGTTCAGAGGAAGAGTTTGCTTATTGGATTTGTTCTTCAACTCTCAAACCCTTCCCTGTTCTTTCTATTCCATACTTATGTATGTGTGTGGTGTTTCAAGCGGTTGTTGTGCTTGATACACGTGTGTGTGTGTTAATCTGACCGTGGGTTAACATCATATAAACACGTGTGTGAGTTGTAGTTCGTAAACTAGCTCATAAGCAGGTGATTCTGCGTGTGTGTGTGGCCCGTGGATGTAGGATACACGAGTTGTGTACTCCGAACCACGTAAAATCTACTTGTCTCGTGGTTTGCACGAATTTGCGTTAGATGTTTGGTAGGCACGACACTTTTATACACGTTTGAGTACTTGCTTATTCATCTACCAATCACTCACACACATCCACACATAGTCTGATTTTTGCCAACACTTTAATTGTCTGTGCTATTGCAAAAATAGGGCGTTAAGCTTTTAAATTATCTGTAATCTATTCAACCCCCCTTCTAGATTACCATTTAGGGAATTCCGCATCTCTTCAAACTTTGTCCCCCTGGCCATGCACCCATCTAGTGTTAGCGCGAATTATGTCAATAGCAGTCTTACAAATTTGCGCAGGCATCCCAGGGATCCGCTCAAAATTATTTGCATGAAATCTCCATCTGGCATCCCTGGACCAAAGCGAGTCACCATGAAGGATGTGCCAAAGCTGCTTAACCGCTAAAGCCATCTGAACTGTGCGAGTGTTGCGAACTCCCAGACCCCCTTCAGACTTTGGACGCTGAATACAATGCCAAACAACCCAATGTCTTCGCCGGGCTCCATCAGACCCATTCCAGAAAAAGGAGGCAGCAGTCTTCTCAAGATAAGAAATAATTGAAAAAGGAATGCAAGAAGAAGCTGCAAGATAAACCGGAATGGACGAGAGAACAGAATTGATAAGAGTAACCCTTCCCGCTTGGGAGATAAACTTGGTCCAGCAAGCTAACTTAGTGTTCACTTTGTCAATAAGATTTTTATAATCAGCAACTAAAACCCTGCCAGGCCTTAGCGGCACCCCCAGATAGAAAAGCGGACCAATCTGTCTTCTGTAGCCCGTAGCATCCTGAATTCTTTGAATAGACACCTGAGTGGCTTTTCCACTAAGCATGAACGAACTATTACTAGGATTAATACACTGCCCAGAGGAAGAGGCATACTGACCAAGGAACTGCACCATGCGTTTTATATTTTGAATACTTCCATTGAGGAACACCAATGTATCATCAGCGTATAGTAGGTGGGAGGGGGGCGGACAACCTCTGGGACCAGCAAAAGGAGTAATATAGCCAGTGGAGACCATGTGTTTAAGCCTTCTACTAAGCACTTCTTCCAGAATGATGAAAAGAGCAGGAGCAATAGGGTCACCTTGCCTGAGACCACGGGAAGATTTAAAGAAACCAATAGGAGCGCCATTCATCAAAAGCAAAAACAGCAGTTAGAGACCATCATGCCAATGTAAGAAATGAATCTAGAGGAGAAGCCAAACTTCTTCAGAACAGAAAAAAGGAAATCCCATTCAACACTATCATAAGCCTTCCGAATATCCAGCTTAAAAATGATATTACCCCCACAAACTTTTCGGCCAATATCCCGAACTAGTTGTCTAGAGAGAGATATATTATCAGTGATCATTCTACATTGGACAAAAGCACCTTGCTCCTTAGAGATGATGGTAGGAAGGATGGGGACCAACCTGTTACAAATGACTCTGGAAACAACTTTATAAATGAAGTTACAGAGACTGATTGGCCTGAAATCATTAAAAGATTCAGAATGGCTAATTTTCAGAATAAGGGCAATAAGAGAAGAGGTAACACCCCTGGGGAAAGAATGCCCTTCAAAGAAACCATCAACCGCAGCATGCAAGTCATTTTTCACAATATCCCAACAGGAAGTAAAGAATGTACCAGAGAACCGTCCGGCCCGGGAGAGCTATTGCCATTCATGGTCCAAACCACATTTTTCACCTCCTCCATAGTAGGGGGGGTGCAGAGGGAAGCATTCTGCTCATCAGAAATTATATGATGAATAAACTGAAGAATAGACTCATCCACAGCATGTGGAATAGAAGAAAGAACATCCTCAAAGTACCGAGAAGCTTCAAGGCGCAGAACATCAATATCCTCACTCCAAGCACCATTAACCTTGAGCCTGTGGATACTATTCTGCCTCCTATTACCTTGGACCACTTTATGATAGAAAGTCGTATTTCTGTCACCATCCTCGAGCCAATTCATTCTAGCTTTCTGAGCCCAAAAAACATCCAGACTGTGCAGCGCCTTCTTCAGGTTAGCAGACACCTCCCCAAGTGCACTTCTATTGGCCGGAGTTGGATTCTCATCAAAGATTTCCTGCTTTTCTTTAGCAATACCCTCCAGATGGACAACATTCATTTCTACATTCCCAAAGACGTTCTTGTTCCAATCACGCAAGGCCTGTTTCACAGATTTTAGTTTAATAGAGAAGGTAGAAAATAGATTAGGATGCCAGGCAATAACATCATTCCAAGCTTTCTGAACAACATCATGGAAAGACTCATGGGGGATCCACAATCTGGCCGGGCGCCGTTGCACTGAGACTTGAGATAAGAGGAGAGGAGCATGATCCGAAGGTCCTCTGAGAAGATGCCTAACATTGAAACCATTAAAATTAGCCTCAAAATTGCTGTTAATCAAGAAACGATCCAGACGAGCCTTGATAGAAGCCTACCCAGTTCTATTATTCGACCAAGTATAATGAGAACCGACATACCCAGCATCCATAAGAGAAGAAGCATTAATAAAGGCATTAAAGTCTAACATAGCATGCATGTTGCCAAACCGCCCACCCAATTTTTCAGAAGGCTGCGAGATACAATTAAAGTCCCCCCCAACCAACCAGGGAACCAGACAATTATCAGAAATACAGATAATATCATCAAACAAATCACGTCTTCTGGAGGCATCACAGCTAGCATACACCACCGTCAGCATGAAACTGTTATTATCCATCATGAAAGTTAATTGTTGATCCGAGCTGGATATAACATGCATGGAATAATTACGCCAGAGAACCCAAATTTTAGAAGTGTCGCCCATATTACCAACATAATTCTGCATTTTGATCGAGTTGCATAATTTACCTGCCTGAGTTAAAGGAACCATGGGCTCAGCAATAGCCACTAAATCAACACAAAAATTCCTAACCATCCTTCGAAGGGAGCTTCTAGATATGATATTAGAAATGCCCCTAGCATTCCAATAAACCATTGATGTATTCATGTGGAGACGTATCCAGATGAGTCCCCATCAGCCCTTGCCTGAGATCGAGTGCGCGCCCCTGCCTTTTTCTGAGGTTTTGGATCCACATTAGGCGCAGGAAAAGTCATAAAAATATTTTCTTTCATAGAAATAGTAGAAATCTTCTGAAGATCTTCATCACTCGGTTTGGGAAGGCTAGATCTTCCTTTCCTCACAACACCGGCTTCCAAGGGAAGCTGCATAAAAGACTCATCAACAGCACACAAGTTTTTTTTTGCCAGCCTCCTCCCTGCATGACACCTCCTGAAACTGCACCACTTGCTGGGTCGAAGGGGAGGTTGCATGCAAGCCATGCAACATCGACTTCGGCGATAACACCTTCTCATTAGACTGGACTTGTGACTCTTGGATCGGAGACCCCGACGGAATATTCAGCTGAACATTAGGAACATCATATTGAGGCTGAGGAGTAGAGACTCTGACAGGATTAGAAGTCGAAGGCTGCATGGGATCCTTCTCACCCAGGGTACGCCCAGGCCCCTGATCTACAATGTGATCCTCCAGGGCAGAAAAACGATTAACCACGGGAGCCATAGAAGACTGAGCATGAGTGACTTTCTGGCGCCAAGACGTCTTCACTGCATTGAAGTCATTCTTCTGCAACCGGTCCTTCTCGACAGGAATCATGGCTATAATAACATCTTTCTGGATATGCTTCTGCTTCTTATGACAAGAAGCGATGGCGTGACCAAGCTTGTGACAAAAGGAACATACCTCAGGAACTTTATAATAATTGATGTTCTGCCAAAAACCATCAGCACCATAGCCAATCTAGATTCTCTCAGGCCTAGGTTTAAGAATATCTAATTCCACACAAACGAACGCCTCATTAGTCCTGGTAAGGGCCATGGTAGGCTCATAAACTCTGAGAACCGTGCCCAAGTTCCCGGCTATGGATCTAAGAAAATCATCGGAATAGTAGTTAACAGGGAGCATGGGGAACCCGATCCAAATAGGCATAATGGTGGGATTAGCATTAAAGTCGAACAAAGGATCCCACTTGAAGAAACGATACAGAAGACCTTTAATATAAAGATTGCACCTTAATATGACCTTAAGATAATCTTCCTCAGCGTCGAACCGCAATAAAAGATGATGATGATTAAGAACACTTGTGATAAAATCTCCTTTGAGCATGAGTCTTTGAGAGATGCATGACTTGAACTCTGGGATAGTGCATCGACCGTGCGCACACCTGACAATCAAAGCAAGTTTAAAGGATTCCAACGACTTACCAACTTCGTCCTTGGAGAAAAAGACTGCAGGTTACCCAGAGTCTGTAAACGATGACGGCTTGACCCCAATAGGTATAACAAGCGGTGGCTTGGACGCCGCAATGATTTGTGCATACGAGAGTCTTCTGGCGGAGACGTCCAGGTCATCCGCAGCAACAACATCGACCCCATCCGCCTCCATCGAAGTCGCCATGCACAGGCGATGGCGCCTCCGCCAGCCCCCAGGGCCGGCGGCCGGCGAAGACAGCAAACCAGGGAACCCTCGATTCCCAGAGATTCTCTCTCTAAAACTAGAGAGAGAAAGAGTTTTTGATGATGTTCGAATTTTTGGTGCCTTGAAAAAAAAAATTTTTTTTTTTTTTTGATGATGTTCGATTTCTTGGTGCCTTGAAAACCCATGTGTGAATATGGACATAAGGGGTGAAAGCCCGATGCGATATGATCATGTGGGCTCATACCATCGCCCTCCAAAGTAACATGTAATTTCGTTGAGGAACTATTTGTCTCCAAACCATAGTCCGACTAGTGGTATGGTTGGCCTATTTATTTTTTGTTGCTCGTCATCAATGATAGTACCTCAGGTGGCCCTGAAAGAGCCGATCGAGACCGCCTTGATGACCGGGTCTCATTGCTGGGTGGTCGGTGTGACTACCTCAGCAAGATGCTTTTTTGTGCTCTTTTTTTGTCATCATTCTTTTTTTTCTCTCTTTTTTTTGAATGAGTATTTACATGATGGACATTACATACTTGATCTGCATCTGCAGCAGAATCACTCAATCTCGACGCGCTGGCTCTTATTTAGTTGCTTGTGATGGGCCGAAGATCTTGAGGCTTCTCCAAGATACGTGGATTTCCTCTATGCATTGAGCATCTTGAGTTGCTTATGCTCTCCTGTCTTGGATATTATAGGTTGCGTCAACCCTCCCTCCAGGCTGGCTAGTGCAAGCTGTTGTATGTTTTTCCTTTCTATTGCGTTGGAGCCTTATGAGGGCGCGGCGGGTCCACTTTATACTCGCCCACTTGCAATTCTTCTTTTCTTATCAATGCTTTAATTTTATCTTTGAGGACATAGCAGTCCTCTGTAACATGCCCCGGCAGCTGATGATATAAGCAGAATCGGGGATCGTCTTTTTTCTTGATGTCCTCTGTCCTTTTAGGCTCAGGTGGGACAATTTTGTTATGTCGACATGCCCATTCAAAGAGGGTCTGTGTCTTTTCTTTTGGGAAAGAGTAGGGCTTTTGCATCTTCTCTTGTAATGAGCACTTTTTACTTCGCTTCATCAGCCTGGCAGAAGAGGAGCCAGCTCCACTCTTTTGTTGTGTAAAGGCTTTGAGGTTCACAGAATGAACATTTGTACGTGTCGGCCTTCTTCCAAACAATCTATTTTCCTGACTTGATGCATTAGCAGGGGGACGTTTGGAAAGAAATTGTTCGATCTCGGCCACAACTTTATTTAGCCGGTCGAAGGACTTGATCTCAATGCCGATCATCTTTTCTCGGACATGCCTACTTAGGTTTTGCTTGCATATTTGAACGACGTCCTCTGGATGTAGTGGTCGTCTGCATCTCATACTGAGATCTCTCTACCTTTTGACAAAGGCTAGAGCCAATTTATCGCTTTTCTACCTGGTTGCATATAAATCAGTCAGTGTGGTTTCTCTTTCAGTAACATAGAATCTTTCTATGAACTTCCTTTGCATATCTGGCCAGTCTATAATGGATCCAACTGGTAAATTTGAATACCATTCGAAAGCCAGTCCAGTCAGGGAAGACCCGAAGAATTTGAGCAAATATGACTCATCTGTGGCCAGATCTCCCATTACATTGACATAATGTGCAATGTGCTCTTTTGGCGATCATTGCCCATTGAACTTTTCAAACTTGGGTGGCTTGCTGACGCCAAGAGGTAATCTCTTTGCAGCATGGCACACAGGGTATGGTACCCGGTACATCTCAAAAAGGGCTTCATCAGACTTGTCCCTTCTAGATAGTTTTGTTTCTATGATCTGTTCCAACATTTGTCTATTCATAATCGTTGTCTAGACCATGTCTGGATGAGGAGGATACGATTGTATCTGAGCCATGGTGGCAGGCCCTTGATGTGCTGCTCGGCAGGCTATGGGTTGCTCTGGAGCTGTTGGGCTTGAGGTGCCCCCAGTAAGGCCTGATACTGACTGGGGCATTGTTGGATGTGATAGGGTGTGGGGCAAGTTGATGTCAACTTGTGGTGCCCCCATTGTGCCCCCTGCTTCTCTTGGTGCAAGAGCCTGGGCATCTCTTTCTTCAATTTGTCTTTTCAACTTTTCAATTTCATGTTGGTACCTTTGTATCAATGCTGTCACAGCAGGATCATATGTATGAGTAGTAGGGATATCAAATATCACCTCAATTGGGGCCCCTCCTAGAGGGGTAGGTGGCAAATTGCTGATATTATCAGTTGCTATTATATCTGCGGCCTCTTCTTGGGCCACTGAGACTATTGGGGCTTTGCCCTTAGCTTCTTCCCTCCTGACAGGAAGATCTGGCCTTTCGTCGAGCCTCGACAATTCATCTTGCTCAAGGGGCAGCTCCCCATATTGACCATCCACTATGGTCATATAGCATGTGTATATCTGTAGAGTTTTGTCTGTTCTTTTGGCTTCTTTGCATTCTACCTTGCTCCTGGGTGGTTGCCTTCTTTCAGACCTATCCTCTGGCATCTCCTGGGGTAGCTGTTGATATAGAGAAATTACATTTATGGCTTTTTGCCGAGCTTTCTATCGGGCTGGGGCTTCATGTGGGCATGTCGGATCCACCTTATACTCGCCCATTTGCAATTCCCCCTTTGTGATCAAAGACTCCATGATGTCTTTGAAAATATAGCAGTCTTCCAAAGGATGCCCCAGGATCTGATGGTATAGACAGTACTGGGGATCATCCTTCTTTCCTGCTTGCTCAAGTCTTTTAGGCACCGGTAGTGTAATTTTGTTGTATTCAATTGCCCATTCAAATAGTACCCTTGTCTTTTCCTTGGGGAATGAATAGGGCTTTTTAACTTTATCCTGGAAAGGAATGATACGTCTTGAGCCTTTGGACGTGGTACTAGAGGCTCCAGTTGTACATTTACTTGCATCTCTTAACAGCTCGAAGGCCTTAAGATCTTCAGTGTGTACCTCCTTTCTGGCAGGCTTCTTATCAATTGATTTTCCCCTTTGTCCCACAAATGAGCTACTAGGATATCTTGCTAGAAATCTGCCACAATATTATTTATCTTGTCACCATCAGACTTCTCATATTTGTCTAGCCGATCTGCCAATGATGCTGCCAGGAGATTTGAATGTTTGTTAAATAAGGATGCACGAGGCGTCATCTGACAAGATGCATCTAGAGTCAAACGCCCCATTGCATCGATAGAGTGCATATCGTGACATATGGGGTGTGGAGCTTGATGAGTATTATGTGTAGTAGGAGCACTATCACACATTTCTGTTAACTTCATCAAGCTGCTTATCAATACTAGATCTGTTAAACTCAAGCGATTGTGGGCCGACTGTAGTGTTAACCCTTCAGCTTGTGGAAGCCCTTGCCATGTTGATTGTTTCGGTGTCTCTTGACATAGATTTAAGGGTGAAATGCCCCCAGTGTAGCTTGACATCGATTGTGTCATTGTTAGTAGAATTTGGGGCGAGCTGATGCTGCCTTGCAATGCTTTGACTATGCTCTCTTTTCCCTTTAATGCCATGATATATTCATCTCTTTCTTGAATTTGCTTTCTCAACATTTCAATTTCCAGCTGGGATTTTTGTAACAAGACTATCGCAGTAGGATCATGCGCAGACATGGTAGGGACGTTGGTTGTTGCGCTAACCGAAGTCTCTTTTAAGGAGACAGATGGCAACTTGTTATCTTCCTCAAATATTATTGTCATTGCAGTCACTTTTCTGACTATTGGAGTCTTACCGTTAGTCTTTCTCCTTCTGGCAAGAGAATCTGGCTCTTCAGTGAATTTGGGTGGTTCCCCTTCTTCTTCAGGGGGAACCCCACACCGGCTAAGCATGCTAGCCATATAACAGGGGAGAATGCGCAACGCATCATTTTCTTGAGCTAGTGGCTCACCACAATTTCCTCTTTCTCTTTCATTCTCTTTTCTCTTTTCAAATATTTTTGCTCTTTATTTTCTTTGCATTTTCTCATTTTCTTCTGATTTTTCACTTCTATTTCCTTTCCCATATTCTTTTCCTTTGTCGCTATCATTTTCCTCTTCCTTTTTCTTTCTCATTTTCATTTCTATCTTCGCAACATGATAGACCATTTTGGGTTGCTCCCATATCTTGCAATGAGCATTCATGTCCCAGGAAAGTTTTAGTTGGATCATAGAAATAGTTGGACACGATCCGGTTAACCCCATTGGATGCTTGTATAAATGGAGGGACAAATATTGGACCCCTCCTCTGCAGTAGGGGCATGTGAGCCAGACGCTCCAGATTGGCTATCGTTTTGTGGTATGCAGTGTAATGGAAAATACTCCCTTGTCGTGCATAAGATTTGAACACTGGCACAAGAGGTGCTGGAGCTAGCTGTTCAACATCCATTTTGTCTTTTGCATTTGTCTCACTATCTTTGTCATGTTGTTGCTTTCTTGGTAAAAGGGCCTGGGTCTTCTTAGGCACCCAAATTTGCTTGAATTTAATTGACTTTGGGGCCAATTTGCTTTTGAAGGTGTTATACATCTCTTTCTTTCCCTCTAATACTTGGAAAGAATTTCTTGTTGGCACAGTTGGAACCACTTGATCTGGTTCTATTATAGCACGGCCGCTCTGCAGATGGATTCTGATGTGACCGACCAGCATGCTCTTTCCAGAGCCGGAGACACGTGCTTTGAGGGGAGTGACAGTTGTAGCCTTCACAGTATTGGCTTGATGTCCCTTGGGTCCATTGATCTTCCCAGCACTAGCTTGATGCCCCCTGGGTCCCTTGTCGCTTCTTCCGTTGCCACGGTTCATATGATGGACTTGGCAACTTAGCTCCTTTACTGTCACTTCAGCTTCAGCTCCAACTTCTTGGTGCAGTATGTTGATGAAGACAACCCCCAATTCCACGACCGGGGAAAGCTTCCAAACCAAGTTGGTACGACGAGGTAGCCATACCGGGCATGGTCTCGAACAATTTGCAGTTTGAACCTTACTTCAGCCATATGTCTGTTAGTCACCTGCAAGTTAGTTCAAACCAACAGTCAGTATGGAGTATAAAGGTCACAAGGCTTTCTATTCTGGCGAAGAGATGAAGGGATGTTTGGTCCCACCGGGCATGCCACGCTGGGGAAATGGATTTTTAAAATAAGATTAAAATCTCAGTTCTTTTATTCTTTTTTTTATCATGTTTTCTCATGTTCTCATGGCTGCGCATTGTAAATTCAAATCCCGTCGAATGCTACACGAGCAATGGTGACGAGAGATGACATTACAATTGCAGAGCGCAGGCGTGCCAGTCACCGAAGTGACAACAAATGGTTTGCCTCCGAGAGTCGAAGGGCTTTAGGTCTATTGTGCGCACCGTTTGACTTCGTCAAACGAAAGTGAGTGTCGGGTCCTAGACCAATATCCCGTCATTGTCTGAGCACAACGACGTTAATTACATCCCTCTGAGAGGGAAAATCCTTGATTAATCGCCAGAATTGAAAGCCTTGTGGCCTAAAGTGGAGACATCTGATGAAAGTGCAAAACACAACTTAAATTTAGGATGAAATGATAATAAGCAAGATGTCTATTTAATGTTATTTGATCTTTTGTTCGTCAATTATTGGATCTCTTCGTCTATTTATTCATTTGTTTCTTTTATCGTGAAATGGCTTCGATTTGTTCTTTTGTTCTATTTGAAACATGAAGTATGAGTCCATTTGAGACATTTCTTTTATTTATTAATTATTAGATCTCTTTGTCTATTTGTTGCTTGTTGCTTTTATCATGGAATAATCTCAATTTGCTCTTTTGTTCTTTTTGAGACATGTGAAACATGAAATAATCTATTTGTCTTTTTATTTCTTTTATCATTGAATAATTTCAATCTGCTCTTTTACTCCTTTGAGGCATGCAAGTTGAGGTTCTATTCGCGATTCGGCGCTGCTTGGTCATTGGGTGGCCAATCGGCAACACAGGTATATTTGAGTCGGCAAGATATGCAAACAACAATACAGACGACGAATCGGTGGAGCATGGCCGAATCGACAGCCTGGGTTGAATCGGCAACCAGGATCGAATCGGCAGGGTAAAATTGAATCGGCAGGATGTGACCGAATCGGCAGCCCGGATTGAATCGGCAATCTGGATTGAATCGGCGCCCAGTTGAAATGCTATTAAATTAATCAAACATTGAAGATTTCTTTTTGAAGTATTTTGCCGATTCGAAGGGCACAGAGAAAATCCGGCAACATCTCCCCTTATCTTGGTTGACGGGGGGGGGGGGGGAGAGCGCGGTACCCATCCACCATAATGGAGACGGCACCAAAAGATAGGGTGTATGCCGAAAGACGACATAACATCCAATGGCACACGACGCCGATCCCCGAGGCATGCCTACGAGGAGACCGGGTAATGCCGTGACTATGCAAGCATCCGAGCGGCGAGTGGAGGATATGTGAACCCATATATCCGGGCATAGACATTACATTGTCTAACCCGGGATTTAAATGGGTTTCTTATCGGTCTATTATCCCATTTTTGGCTTAAACCACATGGCGCATGACTTTGCTCATGTGATTCGGCCGAGGGCATGCTGCTGCCTGCCGAATCGACAGGCTTCTCCATGCTAGCTGAATCGACAGGGCTGTCTCCAGACCAGTGAATCGGCAGCAGGTACCTCACTTCTGTGGGCAGCAGACCAGCACTATTTGATGTTGTGCAGACCCACAAAAGTGGCAATAATAGACCGAAAATAGGTTTAATGGGCTATTGACATTGGGATGCTAAGCTTTGGGCATGAGCATTGGTTGCTCAACCCACTTGCTAGCAAAGGGGGATATCCCCAAAACCGAAATGCCCATGAAAACTTCTGTTTAGACAGTAAAAGAGAACAACATTCATGGTGGGAGCAAGAAGAAATCTGCCCCTAACAGGTCTCATATCACATATGGATTGCATTGGAGCTTGAGATGGGGCCTAGACATTGAGTTGTCCAACCCATTCTCATCAAACTCACCATCACAACGAATCTGCAGCATGCATAATAGAAGGGAAAGACAGTGATGAAGAGATCCATGCCTTAGGAAAATCTCAAGAAAAAGGAGCTGAAGTTCACGACACAGGGGGTTCATCATTGGCAAATGGAATAAATGAAAAGGGAATATGTTGTGCTCATGAGGGAGCAAGCACCAAGCGAACATACATACATGTATGTGATGATCAGTCTGTCCTCCTGTAATTTTAATTAATATTTATTTTGGTGATTAACAAAACTATGTCAAAGATTACTAACACATTTTCATAAGTCTTGAGCACAGAAAATACTATAGGAAAATCAAGCAAATTTGGTAAGTTTTACCTTTCTGAAGCAATATTAAGTTTAGCATGAAACTTCTCTAAGTCCACATCGATTTTCTTATGCTACAATGATTTTAGTAAAACTGTAAAGATTTCATCATAACGATTTCTTAAGTACCTTAACGATTTCTTCATAATCTGAAACATCGTTTAAAGTTAATCAAGAATCGATATCGTAATGATTTGCTCATCACAACGATTTCTTTAGTCATCGTAACGATTTGCTCATCGCAACGATTCCTTTAGTCATCGTAACGATTTGCTCATCGCAACGATTCCTTTAGTCATCGTAACGATTTGCTTATCACAACGATTTCTTTAGTCATCGTAACGATTTGCTCATCGCAACGATTCCTTTAGTCATCATAACGATTTGCTCATTGTAACGATTTCTTTAGTCATCATAACGATTTGTTCATCGCAACGATTCCTTTAGTCATCGTAACGATTTGCTCATCGCAACGATTCCTTTAGTCATCGTAACGATTTACTCATCGCTACGATTCCTTTAGTCATCGTAACGATTTACCTCGCGCAACGATTTCTCTAAAGCTCATAACGATTTGCTTCACGCAACGATTTCTCTAAAGCTCATAATGATTTACTTCGCGCATCGATTTCCTCATTGAACACAACGATTTGCTCTCCACAATGATTTCTTCAGTGAACATAACGATTTGGATGTCTTACAACAATTTAGCTGATCATAACGATTCCATAAGTCATAAATGCATTGACTTCTTATGCACAACGATTTGCTATTGGTCAAAACATTGAATCGTCAAAGTCATCACGCATATCCTCTAACACCTTTGCATTTAATGTAGACTGAACGTATCTCTGCATGCATGCAGACGATAACATCCATTATCCTGTGTATTATGCATCTTTTGGATATAGAAAAATGGCATTACTATTTTGGTGAATATTCACATCAATGTTTACTGACAACAAGAGACAGCCTAGCTGTCTACTGTTCTAGCATTTAATGTATGCAGGGCCCTAAAGGCATTTTGTCATACAACGTTGGACCATATAGACACCAAAAGATCATATCTCTTTGCGTGCACAAATGGATAAAAGACTGTTGACTAGAAGCTTCCAAGTATCAAATAGTCTAACGTCCACCAAAGCTAGAGACAACGGTTACTTCAACGAATACATTTCAAATTGGAGATATAAATACAAGATAGTAGCTCCAGAAGAAAAGATACAGAGTCACCAACAAATACTTCAAGCAAGTCTTAGCAATTAAAATCTTCTGTGAGAATCCAAGAGCCAAGCATCTCATTCCTGATCCATCTCAAGCTCTTTAGCTCTCTGTGTTGCAATAGAAATCTTGAAAGAGAGCCTGTGTAGTTCTGAGAGAGACCATTGTGTAGATCTCCTTCTCTCATGGCTATTTCTGCTTCAGATCGTTGCTTGTTAAAGCTTGATCTAGGGGCTTGATTTCATTGCTCATCTTTTCTGTGTTGTTCCCTTCGTGTGTGAAGGAAAACCTGGTGGGGTATCTAGGGTGTTGTTGTTCCCTTCGGTTGTGAAGGAAGACCAGCTGAGCTGGGTGTTGTATTGTCCATAGGGGAGCTGTACCCTAGTTAGTGGAATCCTGAGGGTTGCTCAGGGACTGGACATAGGACTTCTAAGGAAAGGAGATCCGAACCAGGATAATTCCTTGTGTTGTGTGATTGATTTCTTGTGAGTTTATTATTTATACTAACCTTCATTAACCTATTTCGAAGAACATCTTTGTGTGAAATTTTACGTACAGGTTTAGTCTAGATAATCTCATAAAAAGACCCATTCACCCCCCCCCCCCCCCTCTGGGCTCGTTAACTGGGCAACAAGTGGTATCAGAGCAAGTCTCCTGATGAGTAAAGATCCATGGCAGCCCAAGGTAACATTGAAGGTCAGTCTGTTAACTGACCCCCTCTCTTTGTTGGTGAAGATTATGCTTATTGGAAAACTAGGATGGAGTATTTCCTGCAAGGTTTTGATTATCAAATCTGGTCCATAATAGAAGAAGGCGATCTCCTAGTCACAAATGAGAAGGCTCAATGGACAGATGATGACAGGAAAAAGATTTCCTTGAACTGTAATGCTAAAAGCATTTTATGTTGTGCTCTCAGCAAAAAGGAGTTCAATAGAGTGTCAGCTTGCAAATCTATAATGGAAATGTGGGAAAAGCTCAGAATTACCTATGAAGGCACAGACAAGGTGAAGGAGACAAGAATTGACATTCTTGTTACACAATATGAGAGATTTCAGATGCAATCAGGTGAGTCCATAACTCAAATGTTTAGCATATTAATTGATATTACAAATGGGTTGGCTGGTCTAGGAAAAACTTATGAGATTGGAGACATGGTAAGGAAAATTCTCAGATCCTTACCATCCTCATGGACCCCAAAGGTAACAGCCATTGAGGAAGCCAATGATCTAAAAAGGATGTCCTTGAAAAAACTTGTGGGGTCCCTTATGGCCCATGAAATAAATATGGAAAGATTAGGAGAGTCCTTAAGCAAGAAAAATCACACCAATGCTTTGAAAGCCGAAGAAGAATCATCAGAAGCAAGCTCAGATGACAGTGAAGGCATTGAGGATAGTGAAAATGAAGAAGCAATGCTATCAAGAAGACTGCAACGAATTCTAGCTAAGAAAAAGAAGTTTCAGTCTGGCAGAAGGTTCTTCAAGAAAAATAAAGAATTTAGGAAGCCAGAAGGAAAGGATCTGAAGAAAGGAGAACCAATATGCTATGAATGCAAGAAACCTGGACATATCAAGGCAGAATGTCCAAAGCTTAAGAAAGATGGACACAAGAAAAAGGACAACTTTAGACGATTCAAGAAGTACAAGAAAAAGGCAATGGCAGTCACTTGGGAAAATAGCAACGACTTAGACAGTGAGTCAAGCTCAAGCAGTGATAAAGAAGAAGCCAACCTGGCGTTCATGGCAAATACAAATGATAAGGTAACATCTGACTCCTCTTTTGATTCCTACAATAATTCTGATTCGGATAATTTAGAGGAAGCATTCAATGAACTATACAGTAAATATAGAGAAGTAACCAAACTGTTAAAAGTAATTAAGAAAAATAATGCTTGTCTAGAAAACACAAACTCAGATCTAAAATCAGAAAATGAACAACTAGAAAAATAGTTAACTGAACTTAAAAGAAGAAATGAGTTATTATGTGAAGATCTAAAAGATAAGAATGAACAAATAATTAAACTTGAAAAACAAGCAAGCTCAGACGAATTGCAAACTGAGATTAAGACACTAACAGAAGAAAATATACAGTTATCTAGCACATTAGTAAAATTCACAAATGGCAAAAACTCTTTAATATTAAAAGGTGCTAGAAGATCAGGTAAAAAGAAGAATGGATTAGGTTATACACCCCCGGATAATGAAGAAACAATAATATATCCTAAAATATACCTGATTCCAAAATTTGTACCTGAATAAGACATAGCATACAAAGCAAACTTTAAATATATAGAAAAAGTAACTAAACAATCCTATTGCAGTCACTGTAACAAATTAGGACATATTATAACTACATGTCCAACTAAACATAAGAAATGGATAATAAAAAGGGAAACCAATGATACTAACCAATCAGGACCCAAAAGAACTTGGGTACCTAAAACTTAATGTTTTCATTTCAGGGTAACTTTCGAGCATCCAAATGGTATCTGGACAGTGGGTGCTCAAGACACATGTTAGGTAATCGAAAGCTATTCTCTCATCTTCAAAATGAAGAAGGAACTGTTACATATGGAGATAACGGAAAAGGAACAGTGATAGGCAGTGGTTCTGTGAACAATAAAGGAAAGACAGTTATTGAAGATGTATTGCTTGTCAAAGGGCTAAAACATAATCTCATTAGCATCAGCCAGCTTTATGACAAAGGCCATCAGATCCAGTTTCTAGAGTCAAAGTGCAGCATATTAAAGGATGGAGCAGTAATTTTCGAGGCTAATAGAGAAAAGAACTTATATGTGCTCTATCTTGAAGAACTCAAGGATCAAAATGTCTGTTTGGCAGTAAATAAAGATCAATCAACTGAATTGTGACACAGAAGATTGGGACATTGCAGCATAAACGGTATGAGAAAGTTGTTAAAAAAAATCTTGTGGAAGGTCTGCCAAAAGTCAGCACTAAAATGGAAGGTGTTTGTAGACCTTATGCCAAAGGAAAGCACACTAAGAGCTCCTTTAAGTCGAAGACTGTGGTAACCACCTCAAAACTTTTGGAACTCCTTCATATGGATTTGTTTGGGCCAATGAGGAGCACCAGTCTTGGAGGAAAGAATTTTGGTTTTGTTATTGTCGATGACTACTCCAGGTTTACATGGGTGTCATTCCTAGAACATAAAGATGATACGTTTGAAAGCTTTGTCAATTTCAGCAAGAAGGTCCAGAAAGACCAGAAGTTCAGCATCGTTTGTATTCGATCAGACCATGGAGGTGAATTTCAGAATGAAAAATTTTCTAAATTCTGTGATGACCAAGGAATTGAGCACAATTTCTCAGCACCAAGGACACCACAACAAAATGGAGTTGCTGAGAGGAAGAATAGAACTTTATTGGACATGACAAGAACAATGTTTTCATAGTATGATTTACCAAGGTATTTTTGGGCTGAAGCAGTGAACACAGCAAGCTATATTATTAACAGAGTAATGATCAGGCCAATCCTAAAGAATACTGCATATGAACTGTTCAAAGGAAAGAAGCCAAAGATCAGCCACTTCAGGACATTTGGATGTCCTTGCTTTATCCACAATAATGGAAAAAGGGACATTGGTAAGTTAGATGCCAAATCAGATGAAGGCATCTTCATGGGGTACACCTCTAAACCTAAAGGCTATAGAGTATTTAACAAGCGCTCCTTATTAATTGAACAGTCTGTTCATATCATTTTTGATGAAACTAACCCTTCCTTGAGAAAGGAAGAAGATAGTGACATTGATGATGCAGATGAATTGTCTAACAAATTAAAGGATACATCAATCGAAGACAAGGATGATCCACCTCTAGAAGACCTACAACAAAAGGACATTACACATGATAATCTTCCAAAGGAATGGAGATAAAAGAAAGATCACCCAGCCGAAAACATCATTGGTGATCCATCTGTAGGGGTAAGAACAAGAGGTAATGTAATACCTTGTGACTACTTAGCATTTGTGTCTCAAATAGAGCCTAAGGAAGTCAATGAAGCTCTTACTGATGAATCTTGGATTATAGCCATGCAAGATGAACTTAATCAATTCAAGAGAAACCAAGTATGATCACTTGTTCCCAGACCATCAGAGCATCCGGTTATTGGCACCAAGTGGGTGTTCAGAAACAAACTGGATGAGACTGGTGTGATCCTAAAAAACAAGGTCCGACTGGTGGCTCAAGGCTATTCCCAAGAGGAAGGCATAGATTTCGATGAAACCTATGCACCTGTAGCTAGACTTGAGGCCATTCGAATCTTACTTGCATATGCATCTGCATTAGATTTAAAACTATTTCAAATGGATGTTAAGTCCGCATTTTTGAATGGTTTTATCAAGGAGGACATTTATGTGGAACAACCTCCAAGTTTTGATGATACAGAATTTCATAATCATGTTTTTAAACTTCATAAGGCATTGTATGGTTTAAAGTAAGCACCTAGAGCCTGATATGCAAGACTTAGTTCTTTTCTATTAAATCATGGTTTCACTAGAGGACAGGTAGATAGCACTCTTTTTGTAAAATCGAAAGTTAAAAGCATATTACTTGTACAGATTTATCTAGATGACATTATCTTTAGATCTACTGATGAATCCCTCTGCAAGTATTTTGAAAAGTTGATGCATGGAGAATTTGAGATAAGCATGATGGGGGAGCTCAATTATTTCCTTGGATTACAAATCAAGCAAGAAAAAGATGGCACCCACATCTGTCAAGCCAAATACACCAAGGAACTTCTAAAGAAATTTAGTTTCGATAACTCCAAGCCACTGTCTACACCTATGAGTACATCAATAAGGATGGACAGTGACATGAATGGTAAGAAGGTAGATCAAAAGACCTACAGAGTTATGATAGGGTCCTTGCTTTATTTAACAGCTAGCAGACCTGATATTTTATTTAGTGTATGTATGTGTGCTAGGTATCAAGCAGATCCTAGAGAATCTCATTTAATCAATGTCAAAAGAATTTTCAGATATTTAGCTAGAACTCATGATTTAGGTCTGTGGTATCCGAAGTCATGTGAAATTGATTTGATAGGATACTCTGACGATGATTACGCTGGATGCAAGGTAGATAGAAAAAGCACCAGTGGATGTTATCAATTCCTTGCAAGATGTTTGATATCATGGTCCTCCAAGCAGCAAAATTCAGTGGCACTATCAACTGCTAAGGTTGAGTATGTTGCTGCCGGGAGCTGCTGTACACAACTCCTGTGGATCAAGCAACAACTTGAGGACTATGGACTTCACATCAAAACAATTCCTCTGTTGTGTGACAACACAAGTGTTATAAATCTCACCAAAAACCCAGTACAACATTCAAGGACCAAGCACATTGAGGTTAGATGCCATTTCTTTCGAGATCATGTAGCTAATGGTAATTTAGAAATATCTTTTATTGATACAAATGGTCAGTTAGCAGATATCTTCACTAAAGCTTTACCCGAAGAGAGATTCATGTCTCTTAGAAGGGAATTAGGCATGTGTAATTTGTGAAAAGATTTCTGTTTATTCTGATATATAAATTTTCAGAATTTAAGGTATTTTTCTCTCAATGGAGTCAAGCAAAAGATATACTCAATTATCCTACCTTTTTGGTCTCTCTTGGAAAAGTCTTTTTGAAAAGTCAAATTTGTTTGTCGTTTCCTCCCGCCTTTTGGTGCTTCATTTTTTTATATATATAAAGTATTCATTTATTTACTCCAACATCGATGTGGGAACGATTCATCTCCTACCTTTACCTTTTCCCCTCCTTTGTATGGTTGCCTGAGCCGATGCCCTAACGATTCCGACACCGACTCTCTACAAAATTCAAAGTCTCTCACTTCTTCCTGCGAAGAACTTCTTGAGGGATTTCACTTCTGTCACCATTTCCTCCTTCCTAAAACCTACTCCACCCAAATCCATGGCCGCCTCCGTCGTTTCCAGTAGTCTTGGGGGCTACGGTGCTGAGTACCTCTCACCTGAGCAGTAGGAGAGGTTCACGTTTGTGAAATCAAAGCTTTGTGGCAATAAAGCAGTGGATATTGCTGATCTTGAGAAGAACGGTATGCACAGCATAGTGGCCGCCGTGAGCAGAATGCAGTGGACAGTCATCTCGACCTTTTCAGAGGTAAGCTACCCAGACCTCGTAAAGGTATTTTATGTGTGCTTGAAATCTGAGGCAGATGGGTCCCTGACATCCTTAGTAAAGGGAACCCCGATCAAGATTGATCATGATCTCCTGAAGACCTTGTTTGGCGTGAGCATGATCGGTCACAGTGGAATCCACTCTGTGGACACCCAGGTTAAGGGTCTAGGAAATATTGGTCCTGATTTCCGGTTAAAATATGGGAAAATAGACATAAATCAACTGAATGCTTTCAACCGTCTCCTGCACTTTATAGTCTGCTAGATACTCGTTCCTACAAGTGCTACCTTTTCAACCTGCACCAAGGCAGACTCAAATATGATGTATTGGGCCATTCAGAATAAAGAAATCAACATGGCCAAAGTGATGATGGAAAGGATGAAGTTTGCCCATGATCAAATCTGGGATACCAAAAGTAAGCTAAATGTATCCATGCCTTATGCTCATCTGCTCACCAAAGTTTTTAAGCATTTTGGAGTAGATGTGTCTGACACTGTTGTAGAAAAGATGGGCCAAGCAATTAAGTCCAAAAATTTAAGGAAAAGTGGTTTTTCAGTGGTCAACGGAGTATGGACCAAGACCTCTGTGGCTGAGGGTGAACCCATCATAGGGGAAGCCCAAGACGTCTAGCTAGAGGCAGCAGCAGTAGAGTCAGAAGGACCATCAGCAGTTGCAGAACCAGCAGCAGAAGAAGCTGCAGTGTCTAGAGCTTCACAGGAAGAAGCTGCAGTCAGAGAAGATTCTATGGAAACTCCAGTAGCTCAAGGAGATGTAGCAGTGGAAGATTCTGTCAGAAGACTAGAGGATCCTCTACCCACCTCCTCAGTGGCATCTGTGCTCCGAGAAGTGTTGAATTCCATTCACTCACCCCAGTGATTCCAGAAACCGGTGGAAGTTCGGCAGAAGAGGTTGTGGCTGCCATCCCAATTCAGAAGGAGCCATCCACTATTCCAGAAGAGATTATGATGGAAGATGCTCCCATTCAGGGGGAGCAAGAAGGAGTTGAAGAAGGGGCTCCCATTCAGGGGGAGCAAGAAATTGAGCAAGAGGTAGCAGCATCACAGGGGGAGCAAACTGAAGATGCTCCTATAAATGAAAGGCCTAATGAAGTTCATATAGAGGTCGAGGAGCAAGTGGAAAGGAGAAGCAAAAGCAAGAAAATTGCTCACAGAAAGCAGAGGAAAACTCAAAAGAAGGTGAACTTGAAGCCTATCTTGAAGAGGTTGGATGATCACGGTGAGATCTTGACCTCAGTACAGTCAGATGTGAGGGTGCCCAACTCACTCAAGTTGACATCTAGGATATCAAGGATGAATTTGAGGTAGCAATACTTCGTTCCGTCCTGGCTGTTGGCACCCATACTCACAGGACATGCTCTTCTAGTCCTGTCTCTAAAAAGAGGAGACTCACTTCCACCCATCCTGTCTCCTCTGAAACTTGTTATCCTCCCCTTCGGTTTTCCCTTTCTATCTCCAATAAGCAGAAACTTATCTATGAAGAATATCTTCAAAAAGTAGTTTTTGCCCACATTTTTGGCCTTCCCTTCCAAAATCTTTCTGATCATCTTACCACCATCTTTCCTTACACCTCTCTCTCTAAGGCTCAACAGTTAAAAATTTTCTCCATGACTGAAGCCAAACTTGAAGAGCAGTGGGCTCGGAGCAACAGAGATCTGTACAATCAATTTTGTAGAGTTCAAGCTGCCAGATATCCACCTAGGGAAGCTCCTCTTCCTCTTTATGAATGGTTCTAGATCCATCACAAAAATCTCCTTGGACCCTTCATTCAGAAAGAGATCAAGTTTATTAGGCAGTATCAGATGTACTGTAACTACTGCTATGTTAATCGCATCCCTGAATCCCAGCTGGGTCAATTCCGTGAAGCCATCAGGGCCCTCAGTTCAAGCACAGCTCATTCTGAATCCCTTCAGGTTGATTTTGCTACCTTAGTCATTCCTGATGTAGTGTTCCTTCCCCCTCTCCATGCCTTGATTATGGATTCTTCTGTGGGAACACTTATTTTTGAGCGAGCTGCAAGGGTCATGGCTAGGTTATTTGTGCAAGATGGCCGCGATTTGTCTTTTTCGAGATTTGTCTTCAAGAAATATCTTCAGGGCATATCAAGGCCGATATCCTGGCTCCTATTCTCTCTGAATGTGACAGGCTGTCTCCTGTTGATTGGACAAAGCTCTATCCTTTGTCTGCTCAGCAGTTAGAAGTCCTTAATGCTTCTCAGGCTAGCTCCAATCAACCTCTTTTGACTCCCGGTGAATTTTTGGATGCCAACTGTCTTCACCTCATCCAGGATTCCTATCTGACCTGGGTCGAACGATACAAGGTTTTCTTTGATTTAAAGAAGGAGCTTAGATCACATCAGATTGTCTATCCCCCCAAGATTGATGCCTTTCTTCGGTTTGCCAGTTTTGGGTCCTTCTTATCCTACAAGATAGCCCTCGGCAGTGCTAAATATGGGGATTTCATTTCAGATCAAAGGCAACTTCATATCAAGAGGATGGTTCCCACCATGGGACCCTCCTATCAAATTGAGTTTGGCGCCTTTCAAGCTTTGCTTGAAGAGCAGGAACGCCAGGCATTCCCTGTCATCAGGCGCTTTGCCTCCCTTTTGTCTCCTGCTTATTATCTACCTGTACCTCCTCAGAATTAATCAATACATTGTTGTTTGGGTGCTCTTTAATCTTTTCTCTTGTTCTTTGTCAATGTTTATCTTTTTGCTTAATGACAAAAAGGGGGAGAAATTTCCTTCGCATTTCTGACATTCAAAACCTTCATCTTCAGAAATACAAAGTTAGGTCACTTATGCTTATTGATAAGTTTAGTTTTGTTTTGTCATCACCAAAAAGGGGGAGATTGATGATCAGTCTATCCTCCTGTAATTTTAATTAATATTTATTTTGGTGATTAACAAAACTATGTCAAAGATTACTAACACATTTTCATAAGTCTTGAGCACAGGAAATACTACAGGAAAATCAAGCAAATTTGGTAAGTTTTACCTTTCTGAAGCAATATTAAGTTCATCACGAAATTTCTCTAAGTTTACATCGATTTTCCTTATGCTACAACGATTTCAGTAAAACTGTAAAGATTTCATCATAACGATTTCTTAAGTACCTTAACGATTTCTTCATAATCTGAAACATCGTTTAAAGTTAATCAGGAATCGATATCGTAACGATTTACTCATCGCAACGATTCCTTTAGTCATCGTAAAGATTTGCTCATCGCAACGATTCCTTTAGTCATCGTAACGATTTGCTCATCGCAACAATTCCTTTAGTCAACGTAACGATTTGCTCATCACAACGATTCCTTTAGTCTTCGTAACGATTTGCTCATCGCAACGATTCCTTTAGTTATCGTAACGATTTGCTCATCGCAACGATTCCTTTAGTCATCGTAACGATTTGCCTCGCGCAACGATTTCTTTAGAGCTCGTAACGATTTGCTTCGCGCAACGATTTCTTTAGAGCTCATAACGATTTGCTTCGCGCAACGATTTATCTAAAGCTCATAACGATTTGCTTCGCGCAACGATTTCTCTAAAGCTCATAACGATTTGCTTCGCGCATCGATTTCCTCATTGAACACAACAATTTGCTCTCCACAATGATTTCTTCAGTGAACATAACGATTTGGATGTCTTACAATGATGTAGCTGATCATAACGATTCCATAAGTCATAAATGCATTGACTTCTTATGCACACAGATTTGCTACTAGTCAAAACATTGAATCATCAAAGTCGTCACGCATATCCTATGACACCTTTGCATTTAATGTAGACTGAACGTATCTTTGCATGCATGCAGACGATAACATCCATTATCCTGTGTACTATGCATCTTTTGGATATAGCAAAATGACATTACTATTTTGGTGAATATTCACATCAACGTTTACTGACAACAAGAGACAGCCTAGCTGTCTACTGTTCTAGCATTTAATGTATGCAGGGCCCTAAAGACATTTTGTCATACAACGTTGGACCATATAGACGCCAGAAGATCATATCTTTTTGCGTGCACAAATGGATAAAAGACTGTTGACTAGAAGCTTCAAAGTATCAAGCAGTCTAACGTCTACCAAAGCTAGAGACAACGGTTACTTCAACGAATACATTTCAAATTGGAGATATAAATACAAGATAGTAGCTCCAGAAGAAAAGATACAGAGTCACCAACGAATACTTCAAGCAAGTCTTAGCAATTAAAATCTTCTGTGAGAATCCAAGAGCCAAGCATCTCATTCCTGATCCGTCTCAAGCTCTTTAGCTCTCTGTGTTGTAATAGAAATCTTGAAAGAGAGCCTGTATAGTTCTGAGAGAGACCATTGTGTAGATCTCCTTCTCTCAGGCTATTTCTGCTTCAGATCGTTGCTTGTTAAAGCTTGATCTAGGGGCTTGATTTCATTGCTCATCTTTTTGTGTTGTTCACTTCGTGTGTGAAGGAAGACCTGGGGGGGTATCCAGGGTGTTGTTGTTCACTTCGGTTGTGAAGGAAGACCAGCTGAGCTGGGTGTTGTATTGTCCATAGGGGGACTGTACCCTAGTTAGTGGAATCCTGAGTGTTGCTCAGGGACTGGACGTAAGACTCCTAAGGAAAGGAGATCCGAACTAGGATAATTCCTTGCGTTGTGTGATTGATTTCTTGTGAGTTTATTATTTATACTAACCTTCATTAACCTATTTCGAAGAACGTCTTTGTGTGAAATTTTACGTACAGGGTTAGTCTAGATAATCTCATAAAAAGACCCATTCATCCCCCCTCTGGGCTTGTCAGCTGAGCAACAGTATGTGGCCTCCTTTTGCAGGCAGAACTGGGACCGAGGAGCCCAGGTTGCTTCTGCAAAGGGGTCTGAAGTTTCATGCAAGGAGTAAGAAAGAAACACATGTAAAAGAAATGACAAGCATGATAGAACACATTTCATGCATAAAACAAAACATAAGCACTCCGGTTCTGCTCAACAGGAAGACATCATGGGATGAGAGCAAAGAAAACATTTAAATACATTCTTTGGGGCACCCATGATTCACCAACACCGATGAAACTCAAGGGGAATGGAAGAAGGGCAGCTTCTACTATTTGGAGGGGAATAGAAGGTTACAAGAAAGATAAAAAAGAAAAGGTGAATACAAGACTGCCGCAGCAGTAATTTCCCCCTGCTCTGCTCTCTTGCTCACCCTTCCTTCTCTTCTCTTTTCCTTCTTTTTTTTTTTTTTTTGCTTCAACTCCCTGCTTCCGGAAGATGCGATGCTCAGCCAACCACCAAGAAGAAGTTCTCCCTTTTTTTCAGCTTTTTTCCTCTCTTTTTCTAGTTTCTTCCGCCATGTTCTCCTGTGCGTAGCCCACCCAGCCATCCAGCTTTTTACAGCAGAAGTAACCACCTTTTTAAGGTGGGGAGGAGAGGTGATAGGTCTCTTAAAATAACCCCTAGCATGGGGCATCTTGGGCCTGTTAGAGGAGAGGTCATGTTGGGCCTATTAGTGGGTCTTTTAAATGGGTTTTTTTCTGAAGAGGGTTGGGCCGGCTGTGGCAAGGCCCAGCAGAAATTTTTTTGGTTGCCCACACTGAGGAGTTCTCAGAGCTGAGAAATTATGACTGAACCCTTCATCATCACAAAAACAATTAAACTGTAAATTTTCAAATTCTTTACCATGATCACTACGAATAGTATTACTGACATAACCCTTATCATTTTGAACCTTCTTACAGAATTTTATGAATTCAGTTAATGCATCACTTTTATGAGATAAATACAAAACCCATGTAAATCGAGAGAAATCATCAACGGTCACAAAACTATAGCGCTTACAGCCTAAACTAGCAGTTCTTGTCGGGCCAAACAAATCAAGATGCAAGAGTTGCAAAGGCCGAGAAGTAGAAACAATGTTTTTGGGTTTGAATGAAGTTTCAGTTTGCTTACCTTTGGCACAGGCATCACAAACCCCATTCGAATCAAAATTCATTTTAGGCAAACTGACCACAAGCTCATGTCTAGACAATTTGGAAATGATTCCAAAGCTAGCATGGCCTAACCTACGGTGCCAAAGCCATGGGTTGGAGTTATTTGCTACAAAGCAAATCTCCTTCTCATCCAATTCATCCAAATTAACAGTATACACATTTCCATTTCAATTGCCTACAAACTTGATTTCATTCGAGATATTATCAGTTAGCATGCAGTGAGGTGCATCAAAAGTAACTTTAAACCCTTTATCACAAAGTTGACTAATATTGAGCAAATTATGTTTTAATCCATCTACAAATAACACATGCTCAATGCTAGTAGAGGGTGTTTTGCCAATGTTTCCAATACCTATTACCCTTCCTTTGCGGTTGTCTCCAAAAGTCATGTTTCCACTATTTTTCTTTTCAAGACTGGAAAATTGTGATTTGTCTCCCGTCATGTGCCGAGAGCACCAACTATCCAAATACCACTTTTTATTCATCGAACCACTGTAGTCCTGCAAAAATAAGGAGTTTTACACTTGATTTCTTGGTACCCAGATTTGCTTGGGTCAATTCATGTTAGTCCAACTTTTGGTTGTTTCCTTTGGCACCCACATAGTTTTGATCTTGTGGATGTTCTTTTGGAACCAACAACTCTGAATTTATGCCCCTTTTGCCGCAATAGTTGCATGTTGCAAAAGGAGTACTAGATAACTTAGCTCTAACAAAAGAAGTTCTAGTTTTAGATTTTAACTTGTGAGGGATGAATCTGATTCCTTCTTTTCTAAAGACCCCTTTTGTGCTACTAAGAATAACATCTAAATTATCACGACCACGCACAAATGTAGACATGGTACTTTTTAATTTATCTATTTCCTTTTGAAGGTTAGAACAATTATTTCTCAAACTAGGAATTTGTTCTTTTAAAGTTTCAATATTTTTCTTAAGCAATATATTCTCGTTTACTATTGTATCAACATTTTCACATTCATGTAAACAAAATACATTCAATTCTTGAGTCATTAAATCAATGTTCTTCTTTAAACTTTTATTTTCAAGTTTGCATTCAACGAATTTTTCATATAGCTCATTAAAGGCATCATGAAGTTCTTCAAATGTAAAGGTTTTAGAATTTACCTTCTCATGGTCAGATTTGGCCATGAGACATAAGTTGGCAATTTCTTCTTCACTTTCTTCTTCTGTGGAGATGTCTTCATCACTCCATGCAGCAAGGGCCTTCTTCTTTGTTGTCTTACCATTTCCCTTGGTGTATGCCTTTTTCTTTTTAAGTTCTGGACATTCAGGACATATATGTCCCAGTTTTCTGCACTCGAAGCATGTGACTTCCTCACTCTTGGAGGTTTCCCCTTTAGCTTGATTTTTCTTCTGAAATCTTTTGTTTCTTGGGTTGAAGTTGGATCGATGCCTGTTCAGAAACTTCTTGAATTGCCTTGTCATTAGGGCAATTTCTTCATCATCGATCTCTTCATCGCTATTGTCACTGTCACACTCATTTAGCACATTAGTAGTTTTGAGGGCAAGACTCTTTTTCTTCTTAGAGTCATACATGTTACTCGATATATTAATCTCATAGGTCATTAGAGATCCTATGAGTGCATCCAAGGAGATTCTTGAGAGATCTTTTACCTCTTCAATAGCTGTTACTTTGGGATTCCAAGACATAGGCAAAGATCGTAAAATTTTTCTATTAAGTTCAGAGATAGAGTATTCCTTACCAAGGGCTTTGAGCCCATTCGTGATGTCTGTGAACCGCTTGAACATCTCAGTTATAGTCTCATTTTCTTCCATCTTGAACAGCTCGTACTTGTGAACTAGAAGGTTGATCTTCGTTTCTTTAACTTGAGAGGTTCCTTCATAGGTCACTTGAAGCTTGTCCCAAATCTCTTTTGCAGTGCTACACATAGAAACACGATTAAACTCGTTATCATCCAAAGCACAGAATAAAGCATTAATTGCCTCGGCATTCATAGACAACTTTTTATAGATTTTTGGAGTCCACTCCTTTTCGGGTTCCTTTGGAGCATAAGAACCTTTTTCCACAATATTCCACAGCTCATAATCCATAGCTTTCAGAAAGATGGTCATCCTAGCTTTCCAATAGCTATAGTTATTGCCATTGAATAGAGGTGGCCTATTAGTAGAGTTGCCTTCAGTGAATGCACTATGCTCTTCAAAATCGGCCATAGTCAATCCACACTAGAGGTTGTAAGACCCTTTAAACTAGTGACCAAGCTTTGATACCAAATGAAAGGATGAAAACTATGACTAGCCCTAGAGGGGGATGAATAGGGCTATAAAAATTTGTCTTGAAAGACCACCGGAAACTAATGCAGAAATAAAATACGATGCAAAGTAGAGAGAACTGAGAGGGAATAAGGAGGCAAGCACACAAAGAGACACCGATTTATCCTGGTTTGGTAAGACCCCCTTTGGTCTACCTATGTCCAGTCCTCACCCACAAGGTTAGATTTCCCAGTCTAAGAAATGATCACACCCGCTGGTTTAAGCAGTGCCCAGCTCACCAACACTCCGCTAGTTAACACGGTGCCTAGCTCACCAATACACAGCTGGTTGATGCGGTGCCCAACTCACCAACAAACACAAAGCAAGAAACTTAATGAAACAAAGATGAATCAAGCAAAACAAATGCCAAGCTCATGAGGAAGATCTCCAGAAGTTGTTGAAGCTCTGAAGCAGCAGAGATCTCCTCCAAAGAGAACCTTCTTCAAAGATGTAGCAGGTGGAAGCACTAGAAGGTGAAAAAGCTTGGAAGAAGAAGCTGGAGATGAAACTCCTGAGTGTGGCTCTCTTCCCCACGAGAATTCCTTGCTTAGGGTTTCCCCCATGTGACCTTTTTATAGCCCTTCCACAGAAGTATTCATTTGGGAAGGTGTGGAAAGTGGTCTTGGTCAAAAAGGTGTTCAAACTTTACTTTTTGAATAGATCTACATGTCAGGGTCGACTTCACCTTTTACTGAGGTCGACTCCAATGAAAGTTGGGGTCGACTCCTTTGGAACAAAAGAGCATCTTCTGAATGGAGGTTGACTCCTTTAGAGAGCCGGGCTCGACTCTGAACAGCCGAGCATAACCGGGGTCAAATCCTTTAGAGATCCGGGGTTGACTCTGCTTCAGCAACTTGACAAGCAGTTGAATGGAGGTCGACTCGTTCACAAACTGGAGGCTGACTCTCAACAGCAGAGCAGAACTGGGGTCGACTCCTTTAGAAATCTGAGGTCGACTCCGCTATTGTAGCGCTTGCAAAATATTTGTATGGAGGTCGACTCCTTTAGAAACCTGAGGTCGACTTTGAACAACAGAGCAGAATTAGGGTCGACTCCTTTAGAAACCAGAGGTCGACTCTGCTACTGTAGCACTTGCAGAACATTAGTATGTAGGTCCAATTGCTCTTGGAAAATGTCCTACTTGCTGCACATAACTCAAGAACTTGTTAGACAATATTATGAGTGTTTTGTAGTCAACAAAACTCTAGGGATCCAACAATCTCCCCCTTTTTGATGATGACAAAACACCTACATTGAGGGATAAACATTTTCCTTAACTATTCATCCATTTGCACCAACATCCTTAAATACATCAAGGCAACATAAACATACATATAAATCTATTCATTCACAATATGCAATCACAATTTTTTGATCAAATAATTTGTCCCGACATATGTCCATTCAACAAAATATTGTTTTGTTTCTCCCCCTAAGTGTAAGCTCCCCCTGAATACATGCACATAAAACATAGCACATCGTTGAGCACATACAACAAAAATAATTAGTTGATTTGAGGAATTATTAATGAAGTTGGATTTCATTTGGCATTATTACAAATTGTGCAATGGTTTGATGTTATTTCTCGCTCTAGACTATTTATTTAACTATATTATCGCTCCGATATTCCACGTCGGGGCATTACAACAAGTCTTATCGAATGGACTGCGTATGTCTTGCCAAATGAATTGTGCATGACCTGTCGAATGGACTATGCATGTCTTGCTGAATGAAATGCGTGTGGCCTATCGAATGTACTATGCATATCTTGCCAAATGAATTATGCATGTCTTACTGAATGAACTACACATGACCTATCGAATGGACTGTGTATATTTCGCCGAAAGAGTTGTGCATATCTCACCGAATTGGTTGTGCCTGTGCTGCTAACTGGGCACACAAAGACTGAATAATGTTGAATCATAAACAAAACTATAATTATCATGTTTCAAATAGAACAAAAGAAGCACATCGAAATCACTTTGGAATAAAAGAAAGGGAACGAGTGAACAAATAAAGATAATATATAGATAGATCAAATGACGATGCATAAGACGATAACAACCACAATGAGTTAATTGCTACCAAATAGACACCTTTTCTTATTGCTACTTTGGATTAACTTCAAGATGCCCTTCCACACTTTTAATTGGATGTCTCATTTTTAGGTCATAAGGCTCTTTATTCTGACGATTAATCAAGGGTTTTCTCTCTCAGAGAGATGTAATTAATATCGTCGTGCTTAGACAATGACGAGATATTGGTGTAGACTCGACATTCACTTTCATTTGACGAAGTCAAATGGAGCGCAAATAGACTTAAAACCCTTCGACTCTCGGAGATAGCTCTCGGAGATAGAGCACTTTGTCACTTATGTGGCTGGCATGACTACATTCCGCGATTGCCGATTCATCTCTCGCCTCCATGGCTCAATTAGCATTTGGCAAGACTTGAATTTGCAAAACGCATATGCACGCACTCATGAAAACATGATTAAAAAAACCAATAAGATATGATAATTTGATGGATCGTCATAAATCCATTTCCACACTCATCTTCTTAGCAACATCCAAGTACACTGAGATAATCTTAAAGAAGCTAATGTAAATTATTCTTCACCTCCTCAGGCATGGAAACACCGCTGTGGGTACCAGAAAGATCTCCAAGGGTAGGAGAGGCAAATAGACCCAAACAAAAAGGGGGATAGCAGAGGGAAAGTGGCAATAAGAGAGGAGGAGGAAGGTAGAATAGAGGCGATTGGGGGGTGGGTTAGAAAAATGGGGGTTAGAGAAACGACGAGGGGGTGGGGGGGATGGCGGAACTGGGTGGGGAGGAGGGGCAAGGGAGTGGGGTGGGAGACGATGAATAGGGCCAGGGCGGATGACATAAAGGGAACTAAAAGATGGGGCGATGAACGGTAGCAAGGAAGGAGGGATGGGCAACTGGATACGGATAGGGATATGGCACTAGCAAGAAGTCTACAGGTGGGCTAGTGGGAAAAGATCAAACGAAAGGATGACAAGGGGTTCTAGAGTGAAGGTGATGGGAGGCAGTGAGAGGCAAAGCCAGAGGGAGAGAGAAGGGCAAAGCAAAGAAGGGGGGTGGGAGAAAGAAGGGGTGAAGAAGAAGAAGGGGGGAATGCCTTAAGACGACACTCTTCCCACTCCACTAACCACCGCACGAGGTGGCAACAAACTCGTCGAATAGATCAATGATGAGATTGCCAGAGGTTGGTGGCGAAACCCACCAAAAGTTGATGATGAGAGAGAAAGGTGTTTTAGCCCGCGCCGAGTTCGTCTCCCCACGATGACTGACTTCTCTCCATCACTACCCAACCTTTTGTTGTGATTTTACTCCCATAAGCATGAATCTAAGTTTATATATAGAAAAGACCAATAATTAAACTTAGTCATAAAAGCCTTTGAGTGGCCAATTATGTGTATTTGGCAAGGCAAGAAAATACAACTTTTATTCCCTTCTTCCTCGCTTTCATTGCATGTGGCCCAACCACTGATCATTCATATTTATAGCGTAGAACTTTATCCCATGATGCTTTCGAAATGACTAATGAAAGGTGATGATATATAGGAGATTTTTAGAGAGTTTTTATGTGTGGAAAATTGGCATATTATAATTTTTTTTCAAACTTGTTTCTCTTGAGATTTGAACATGTCACCTCACGTATGGTTTTGCTCTCTGTTCACTATCACGTCATGTGAGGGCATGAGGCATATCTGTCGACAATTGTTGTAGCCGGTTTCATATCTGGAAAGTCATACGATCAAACGGTTTTGTTCAAACTGGTCAAAAAATTGTGCCTTCAAGATAAAGAATCGCTCTTTTCTTCTTCTGATAATTAGCATCCGGTTTCTATCAGCTATCTACAATCACAGAGTAGGTACACTTTTAAAGATGTTTTCTTAATCCAGATTACTAGTTACATATTTAATGAAAACTTGTCAATCTAGTGGAGTCTTGTGACCCCACTAATCCTAAGGTGGATACGTCGGTGGCTATCTAAATAGGCTAACTTGATCTACAAATTTGAATTCAGACAATCTCTCTCTCTCTCTCTCTCTCTCTCATATATATATATATATATATATATATATATATATATATATATTTCGTTATCCATCGGCTATTTGAGGCTCAGAAATTTTTTTGTCTCCTTAACCATTCTTTTGACAGAAGAGGACATAATGTTTTACTGATTATCTGGCACTTTTGTGACAATCAATTCAAAATAAAAATATATACTTGAAATGTGTAGGGGTGGTAATAAGTCGGGCCCGGGTTTGAACTGGTCCGGGTTCAACTCGATTTCTAATCAATCAGCCCGAGT
This sequence comes from Colocasia esculenta, assembly GCA_014218235.1. Lineage (NCBI taxonomy): Eukaryota > Viridiplantae > Streptophyta > Magnoliopsida > Alismatales > Araceae > Colocasia > Colocasia esculenta. The sequence goes on along the minus strand of CM024763.1, from coordinate 40,652,774 downwards.
CCGGTCCAGTCAGGGTTCGAAACGAGGTTCGATTTTTAGAAATCCAACTCGATTTGAGACAATTAAGTAAGGCCCGGCCCAAATCCAGTCCAACCCAATTTTATCATTTTAAAATATTCTTACTATTTTTTATTATTTTTTTACAATAAAATTGACGCTCATTAAATCTAAATAACATAAAATAAATATTAAACTAATCTAGATAAATTTATTTCTAATTGTTACAAATATGAAATAAATATTAAGTCATTAAATATAACTTCACAACAAAATTTTCAATCTAAAATTATAGAATATTAAAATTATCGTCGTATTTTTAACAAATTACTAGACCACCGAACTACTCAAGTCGAGCAAAACTAAATTCGGATCTGATCAATCATACTCTGAGTCAAGTCAGATTTAAAATCCAAAAGAAGTTAAAATATCTAATCTAAATTCGTGTAAAATCGAGTCGGAAGAGTCGGAACACCTGACCTTCAAACTGGGCTAATCTAGTTGACACCCCTGAAACTGAAAATGTGAGATAGGATTTTAAGTAATTTTCACTTTTAACAGCGATATTTATGGGGGGAAAAAAGCCGATGTTCTTATTGGTGGCATAAGCAAGGGTCAAAAACCGTACACGAGTCAGTTCCGTCAGATGGGTACGCCAGTCGTCCAAAGTGCACCAATCCCGTCCTGGTCAAGAGTCAACCCCAGCCTACTCTATTAGGTACCTCCCATATACATCTCCTCCTCCCGGAATGTTAGCATGAGCCATCACCCAAAAAAATATAAATATATAATAATATAAGTGATACATGATTATTTTATACATAAATATTAATACTTATCTTTTATAAATAATAAAATAGATTGATATCTTTAAAAAAGTGTGGATCTTGGCTCCTCCACATTTCCCTGTTTCCCGAACCCGGCGGCCTAACCTACACACAAGATTGAGCAAGCATGTCTCCTTCCTTTGTCCTCCGCCGGCTGATGCAGCTCCTGCCGCCGCTGCTGCTCATCTCCGCCCTCCCCACGGCGCTATCCGCCGCAACCTGCAACCCCGATGACAAGCACGCTCTTCTCCAGCTCAAGAAGGCCCTGGGCGATCCCCACACACTTGTCACCTGGACGGCTGATACCAACTGCTGCATGCAGTGGTTCGCCATGGACTGCGACCCCAACAATGGTCGCGTCACCTCCCTCCATATCTACGAGTTCGACGCCGCTGGGTCCCTGCCCTCCTCCATTGGCGACCTCCCCTACCTCGACACTCTCACCTTTCGCATGTCCCCCAACCTCACCGGCCCCCTCCCTCCGGAGCTCTCCAAGCTGGCCAAACTCCAGACGCTGTGGATGGACTGGAATAGCCTGACGGGCCCCGTCCCGGCCTTCCTCGGCTGGATGGCGAGGCTCAACTACATCAACCTCTCCTTCAACAAGCTCTCCGGCTTTATCCCGCCCTCCCTGGGCCACCTCCCACAGCTCATGGCGCTCTATCTCGATAACAACCGCCTCAAGGGCACCATCCCGGCGTCGCTCGGCCGGTTGCGGCGGCCGACTGGTATTTACATCGGGCTCAGGCACAACCACCTGACAGGCCCTGTTCCGCCGTCCTTCAGAAACTTAAATATTATCCGCATTGACCTGTCGTGGAACCAGATCTCCGGCGACCCATCAGTGCTGTTCAAGACGGGGGACTGGTCCGCGATGTCCCTCTCCATCGACCTCTCCCGCAACCATCTAGAGTTCGACCTGTCCAAGGCCAATTTCTCGTCCAACCTCTGGCGGCTCGACCTCAGCCACAACCGCGTTTACGGGAATATACCGGCGCCGCTGGCCACGATCGAGGAGCTGGAGTCGCTCAACCTCAGCTACAACCGGTTGTGCGGGGAGATCCCGTAGGGTGGGGTGTTCAACCAGATTAGCAAGCTTGAGCTGCTCCAGAACAAGTGCCTCTGTGGTCAGCCGCTGCCACCGTGCACGTGATCGAGAGAGAGAGGGAGAAAGAGAGAGGGGTGTGTGCTGATGGGATTTGGGAGCCATGTGGTGGTCAAAGGCAATCTGATCATGAGAATAAATGACGGTTCACAAATGGATAAGTTTATTGAGAAAATTAATTAGGAGTCCTTATCACGATGTTATTTTTTTATAATTTCTGTCAAAATATTGGAAGACATAGAATCTTTACTTTTTCACTTGGTTTAATTTAGAGTCTCTACTTTTGAAAAGTCATCATTTAAGACCTTCGATTCACAAGTTTCGTCTCTTTTGCATCCGTCACTTTTTTCATTCTCGTCTTACCCTTCCATCATTTCGAATGTCGTTTTCCTAATCGGCACTTATCTTTCTGTCCTTTTGAAGGATCGGGAACTCACATCGATGAAAATTTACTCTTACATAATGTGTAGAGCACACTTACAACAACCATTGACATCACTTACATAGGTCCTTTCGAAAGCCCGTGAATCATTCTTCACAACTATAAAAGGAACTCAGATCCTCATACTTATCCTTCCCAAGATTCTCTGAGTCTTCTTCTTCCTATCTTTCTTGTTCGTCTTCTTTCTCTTTATTTACAGACGTCTTCATCTGACGGTACTCCCCACATGGATGGGAAGGAACCTACGTCACCGGCGCCACTGGCGCCACCGACCTTCAACCCTGACTTCTGGAGGGGTTTTTACACTGGCTGGAGGATGACTTTAGACAAAGCCTCTCGGCTGTACAGCAACAAGGGCCTCACCAACATCCGCTCTGACATCGGCCCTGAGGCAGAACCCATTTGTTCCTCCTCCCTCAAGTCATCGGCTTAGGGAGTGATACAAGTACATCCTCGGAAGCTCGGCTCAACCACACCTCATCCACCGAGCGGTCCCAAGACCGACGGCCAGTTCAGGTTGGGTATTACACAGCTCGGAGAAAGTGAGGTGTAAGCGAGGTGACTTCACGCCCCAGCCCGAGCTGCTCATTCTCAAGATCAAATAAAGGAAATCTCCTTTCTGATAATTGACTGTGGCAACACTGAAAGACTTCCCAAAAGGCGACCCATGTGACAGCTGGAAGAGCTATTCATGGTAGGAAGGATCCGAAGATCACCCTCCCTGTAAAGGCACAATCGATGCGAGCTAACATGTCGTTTAGAGCCAGGATCTATGTGACTGGCCTGCCGCCTATTACCCCGGTGCACGGTAATCAAGGGCACATCTTTAGCAAGATTTCCAAAATCACTTCACAGAAACCTCTCCCAAGTAACCCCTATAAAAGTGGATGAACCTCCTTCATCCAAATGTATGCAATCTCCAGCACACATACTCTCGTTTCTTAGTTCCCGAGCTGACTTGAGCATCGGAGTGTCTGCCTACCTAGGAGCCTCGGTGGTCTTGCAGGTCGAGAGCTCGGCAACGTCAACCTCATCACCGCGCTACTCTCTCTTGGGACTACTCGGTCTGAGCCGACCCCGTTGCTCCAGCAGCAACATTTGGCACCGTCTGTGGGAAATCCTTCAAAAAAGCTTCTATGGCACCCAAGGGAAAGATGCTGGCTCGTTCATCAGGTGATGAGATCGTCCCCATCAACATGGCCGAGGAGGTCGTCGGAGGTGGTTCCGACAGGGGCGAGCAGGATTCGACCACCTCCTCCCGTCTCGACCGAGTCGAGATGATGATAGCGGGCCTGCACAAGATGCTGGCTCGGATGGAACAGAACCAATAGGTAGCAGCGGCTCAGGGGGAGGCCGTGAGTCATCCGACTGCCTTGGTAGCAGTCATCCCTGATGACGTCAGACCCGCCGAGGTCCGTGCCCAACATCCAATGCTATCGGTCAGCCATGTCGACGTCCAGACAGCGGTGCTCGTGTTCTTGATGCCGGATCCACCACAGATCCCGACGCCGCTCGTGGCTCCTATGACGGCAACGGAGCACGACGTGCCCAGGGCAACGGAGGCCGACCACTTCTCGGCTGAGTCGACACCCACCTCGACGGTTCTGCTGTCGATGGAGCCTCGGTGGAGGAGTGACATCCAAGAGATAAACCAGAAGATTGAAACTCTATAGCGCGGTTCTCAGGTCCCCTCGGTGGCAACACTATTGTCCACCGCCATTCGTCGAGGAGATCACCTCGGCCCCTGTCCCCATGAAGCTACAGCTCCCCAAGTTATGGAGGTACAACGGGACGACTAATCCTGTGCACCACCTAGATAACTTCCAGAGGTAGATCGAGATGGTGAATATCTCGGATGCCCTAAAATGTCGTGCGTTCATGTCCACCTTCGACGACGCGGCGTTTCAGTGGTTCAAGGCGCTGCCGGCGCGCTCCGTGAGAAGCTTCCCTGACCTACCGCAGCGTTTCCTGGACCACTTCTACAATACGGTGCAGCACTCTCTATGCACCGACGATCTGTGGCTGGTCGCACAAAAGGAGGCCGAGCTCTTTCACGACTACACCAAAAGATTCCAGTTGGAGGTAATGAAGGTGGCAGACCTCGACCTGAGGACGGCAGTCAACATCCTAACGAGGGTTTGTTCCAATGCCCCATTCATGGACTCCATTGCCAAGAAACCACCTGTAAGTCTCTCCGACCTCCTCTCTCGTATGCAGATGTACGTGAGGTTAGAGTCCACCCTCGGCGCAGCAGGCAAGCTCGGGCGTCCGTTCGAGCTGGGATCGACCAGCGAGGCACCAACCCAGAAGAGGGCAAGGAGAGAAGAGCCGCAGCATGCGGGGAGAGGCGATCGGATCCGAGCTGGCGGCCAGACGATGCTCACCGGATACCTCAATTCGGCAGGCTTCCTTCGGAGATTCTCCCCATCATCAAGAAGGTACTGGAATTTCGGCACCTCGAGCCGATGGAGAGGCCTCCTTCGAGGTGTGGAGCCAATTTATACTGCGAGTATCAAAAGGAGTTCGGGCACACTACTGACCAGTGCCGGAGCCTCAAGGTGTAGATCTCGGAGATGATGCGCACGACATCATCGGAAAAGACGTCGTGGACGGGTGGCGAAAGGCTCGCACACCCAAAGAGGAATGTGGGGTACCCGTAGGCAAGGGGGAGGTCCTAGTACTAGCAGGTGGCTCGATGGGCGGAGGCGATAGCAGAAGGCGTACGCGTCGGCTGCAGGTTCGAGATCGGGCAGACCGGCGCTGGGGGCCCGAGGGGTCATCACTTTCTCTGAGGAGGATGTAGTCGACCTCAGCCTCCCCCATGACGACGTGCTGGTTATACTTGTCGACGTCGATGGCTATGATGTACACCAAATTTTAGTTGATAATGGAGCCGCGCCGGATGTCATTTTCTCTGATTGCTTTGTAAAAATGACCAACCTGAGCTCCGAGCTGAAATCGGTCGCTACGCCTCTCTTTGGGTTTAGTGGGACCCCCATGAGCGTCAAGGGTTCAATCAAGCTAAAAGTCACTCTTGGCACCCGACCACGTCATGTAACGGTTGAGGTCGACTTCCTTGTGGCGAAAGTGAAGTTGGCCTACAACGCAATCTTCGGTTGGGGTCTATTGGGGAAGTTGGGAGGAGTCGCCTCGACCTACCACTAGAAGCTGAAGTTCCCAACCCCGAATGGGATAGGCAAGGTCGTGGGGAACCAAACCGAGGCCTATCGGTGCTATGTAAATTCCATAAAGGCAAAGGAACCAGTTGTTTTCGAGTACAAGTCTATCCATGATGAAAGTACAGAAAGGCATGAGCCCGCCGAGCAGACAAAGCTGGTTGAGATCTCGGCAGAAAGGCCATTGGTCGTCGGCGTCGAGCTTCAAGAGTTGGAGAAGTAGGTGGTAGATTTTCGTAAAGAAAATAATGATGTCTTCATGTGCTCAGAAGATGACCTTTCAGGGATCGACCCGGAGGTCATCCAACATCACCTGAATGTCGATGCTAAGGTCCGACCTGTGCACCAAAAGAAGCGGCCTTTGTCGGCCGACCGATAGGAGGCAGTGGATGACAAGCTCGTGAAGTACTTGCGCGTGGGGACAGTTCACGATGCCTTCTACCCCGAGTGGGTGGCAAACATCGTCCTCATGAAGAAGGCAAATGGAAAATGGTGCATGTGCGTGGACTTCACCGACCTGAACAAAGTGTGCTCGAATGATAGTTTTCCGCTTCCTCGCATCGACCAACTCGTCGACTCTAATACGGGGCACAAGCTTCTGAGTTTCCTCGACGCCTACTCAGGGTATCATCAGGTCAGGATGGCCCCATAAGATGAGGAAAAAATGGCCTTCACTATAGAAAAAGGTCTGTATTGTTTTACCAGAATGCCTTTCGGATTGAAGAATGCAGGGGCGATGTACCAGAGGCTCGTCAACATGATGTTCGAGCGTTAGATCGGGAAGACGATGGAGGTATACATCGATGACATGCTAGTGAAGAGTCGGAGAGCTGAGGACCATGCTCGAGACTTGGCGAAAACTTTTGAGGTGCTACGACAGTACAAGATGAAGTTGAACCCCGAGAAGTGCATCTTCGGAGTACGAGCAGGAAAGTTCCTCGGTTATCTCATCTCCAGCCGAGGTATCGATGTCAACCCCAACAAAGTGCAAGCGATCATTGACATGATGGCCCCGAGGACCGTCAAAGAAGTATAAAGGCTCAACAGTCGGATCACCGCCCTGAGCTGATTTATGTCGTGATCGGTTGAGTGGTGCAAGCCGTTCTTCGACGTGCTGAGGAAGGGACGATTCGAATAGACTGAAGAATGTCAGAAGGCCTTTGATGAGCTCATGGTGTATCTGGACAACGTCCCCACACTGAGCAAGCCTGTAGTAGGGGAGAAGCTACTGTTGTACATCTCTGCGACAACCCATTCAATCAACTCAGTGCTCATACGAGAAGAGGAGCGAAAGCACCTCCCGGTGAACTGCACAAGTAAAGCCTTGCGAGGAGCTGAACAGTGCTACTCCGACTTGGAGAAGGCAAGTTACACGTTGGTGATGGTGGGATGACGACTCCGACCATACGTCCAAGCCTACAAGATCATCGTCCTCACCGACATCCCCATCAAGCAGGTGCTCTGTCGCCCTAAGGCCTCGGGGAGGTTGGCAAAGTGGGCTATTGAGCTCGGCGAATTCGACATCACTCACAGGACTTGAGTTTCCATCAAAGCTTAGGCCCTCGCCGACTTCATCTTTGAAGGAATGGCGAGGTCACCCGAATAAGAAGAGATCGTCGGAAGCTGGAAGGTCTACGTGGACGGGGCATCCAACTTACAAGGCAGCGGGGCTGGTGTCGTCCTGCATTCTCCCGATGGCCTCATCTTAAGGTACACGATTCTGTTTGGATTCTCTACTTCCAATAACGTAGCCGAGTGCGAGGATGTCATCTCAGGGCTCAGAATGGCAAGATCGTTAGGAGCGACACGAGTCCTCGTCTACAGAGACTCCCAGTTAGTTGTTAGCCAGGTGTCAAAAGATTTCGAAGCAAGAGAAGAGAAGCTTGCATCATACATGACTGAGGTCTTGAGAATGATGGGTGATTTTGAGTCAGTAGAGTTGTTAAAGATCCCGAGGGTCGAGAACTCCCAAGCCGACGCATTGTCCGAGTATGCGGCCACCTCGGAGAATAATCCGGAGTTCTCGATACTCGTGGAGGAGCTTCCTGAGCCTTCTGTGGGGTCTGTAGTAGAAGTCATGTGCGCCGAGGCTGAGCCAACGTGGATGACTCTGATTTTGGAGTTCATCTGTGGCGGGCGGCTCCCAGAAAACCAAGGCAAAGTGACGAAGACAAGCAGGAGAGCAACAAGATTCTTCATGATTGGCAACGTATTAAACAGAAAAGGCTTCAGTCACCCACACCTGCATTGTGTAAACCCAAGTCAAGCTGAGGAGATCATTCAGGAGGTGCACGAAGGCACATGTGGGAGTCACTCGGGCCCTTGATCGTTGGTCCGAAGAGTGACCCAACAGGGTTACTGGTGGCCAACCATGCTGAAGGATGTCGAAGGCTACGTCAGAAGATGCCAATTCTTCAGGAGAATAGATCGGCAGCCACCCTCGGGCCTCACCCCGTTAACAACCCCATGGCCCTTCGCCCAGTGGGGAATGGACATCCTCGGCCCATTCCCACTGGCGTCGGGGCAGCAGAAGTTCGTCATCGTCGGGGTTGACTATTTCACCAAATGGGTCAAAGCCGAGCCGTTGGCAAAAATAACTGATGCTAACGCTTGGGGGTTTGTCTGGTAGAATATTATTTGTAGGTTCGGGCTACCAAAGATGATCGTCACTGACAACAGCAAGCAATTTGATAATGCCAGATTTCGTCGGAACTGTGAGGAGCTCGGTATCGACCATCGATTCACCTCGGTGGCCCATCCTCAATCCAATGGGCAGGCTGAGGTGACCAATGGAACACTTCTTAATGGATTGAAGAAGAGGCTGGACGATCATAAGGGTCGGTGGGCCGTGGAACTCCCCTACGTGCTCTGGGCTTACCGGGCGACGCCCCGAGAAGCCACTCGAGAATCTCCTTTCGTACTTGCCTTCGGGGTGGAAGCGGTAACCCTCGTAGAACTGCTCGTGCCTTCAGGAGGAGTTCTAGGCTTCGAGCTTGAAGACAACGACCACTCGCTATGTGCCGAGCTGGATCTAATCGAAGAACGAAGGAACGAGGTGGCAACAAGGGTGGAGGCCTACCTGCTAAAGATGAAGCGGAAATTCGATGCAGGAGTCAGGCCTCGGCACTTCAGCGCCAGCAGCCTCGTCCTTCGAAAACTCGTCGTCTCAGATCCCAAGTTGGCAGGAGGTAATCTTTCCCCCAATTGGGAAGGCCCATATCGTGTGGTCGAAAGCCTCGGCCACGGAGCATACCGATTGGCCAACTTAGATGTTTCGGAGATTCCGAGGACATGGAATGCCGAGCATTTACGATGTTATTATCCTTGACATACAATGAATAACGAGGTCACTTCGGCACTCTAAATCAGTAAACGAGGTCGCTTCGGCACTTTGAATCCATAAACGAGGTCACTTCGGCACTCTAAATCCACAAACGAGGTCGCTTCGGCACTCTGAACCCATAAATGAGGTCGCTTCGGCACTCTAAATCCTCAAATGAGTTCGCTTTGGCACTCTAAGGTCGTAAACGAGGCCGCTTCGGCACTCTGAATCCGTAAACGAGGTCGATTCGACACTCTAAGTTCGTAAATGAGGTCGCTTCGGCACTCTGAATCCATAAATGAGGTCGCTTCGGCACTCTGAACATGTAAACAAGGTCGCTTCGGCACTCTGAACACATAAACAAGGTCGCATCAGCACTTTAAATCTGCAAACGAGGCCGCTTCAACACTCTAAGGTCATAAACGAGATCACTTCGACAGTCTGAATCCGTAAACGAGATCGCTTCGGCACTCTAAGTTTGTACACGAGGTCGCTTCGGCACTCTGAATCTGTAAACGAGGTCGCTTCGGCACTCTAAGTTCGTAAACGAGGTCTCTTCAGTACTCTAAATCCGCAAACGAGGTAGCTTCGGCACTCTAAGGTCGTAAACGAGGTTGCTTCGGCACTCCAAATATGTAAACGAGGTCGCTTCGGCACTCTAAGTTCGTAATTGGGGTCACTTCGGTACTCTAAGTTAGTAAATGAGGTCGTCACTTCGGTATTCGAGTTCATAAACCGAGGCCGTCACTTCGATATTCAAGTTCATAAACTGTGGTCAAAGAGTTTATAATTATCATGGAAGAGTGGCAAAACGCTACACAAAACACAACAAAAGCGGCTTAATAGCCGAGGAGATATTACAAAACACCGATCAGGGCTCGGTGGCAGCTCCAGTTGTAGGGGTGGCAGAGGCCGAGTCGACCACCGGAGAAGGAAGAGAGGAAGCACTAGCGCTAGTCTGCTCAGCCTCCTCCTCAAGCTCATCATCATCCTCGGTTGGGGGCTGTAGCTTTGACAGATCCAACTCGGGGAAGACCTCGGCCACCCTCTTCAGGCAGAACTGATAACCATCCCGGAACAGACTGGTTATCTGCTCGATGTGCGCCTTGGACTTCTTATACTCGGCCATGATCTTCTGTCGTTCGTCGGTCACAAGCTTGGCGACCTCAGCCTTAGTCTTGGCGTGGGCCTCCACCTCGGCGTCATGAGCTCCCTTCTCCTCCTTCAATGCCGAATTAAGCTTGTCAAGGCCCTTGGCGAGCGCGGCAGCCCGATCCTCAGACTTGTTGGCTCGAGCGGCTTCGGCGGAGACCGACTTGTCAAGCTCGACATTTTTTGCCTTCAGTTCAGCACATTTCTCCTCTATCGAATGCAGTCGAGCTTCCACCATTGTCCGTGCTTGGTTCATTCGGTGGAGGAGGGACCCTACCATGCCTAGATGGCGCTGCATCCCCTAGTAGAGCTCATCGACGAGTTCAGAAGACTTCATTTCCGAAGCCTGAGCGCTGGCCTCGGCCGGGGTAGAAAGTTGGCCCCATTCCTTGGGGCTCAAATCCGTCAACGGCACTGAACTACTGGGACGATGAGAGGCTGAGGCGACACTCAGTGTAGCCCCCTCCATCGACTCCGACTCTGATGGACGAGCTCTCTTGGCCGGCCTCTTCGGTGCCGGATGGGTGGATGGCACCAGTGAAGTCCGGAAGCCTTGCCGGCGTAGGGCGCTGAAGAGTCCACAATCTGGACCTTGGCTTCCTCGACTGGCCTCTTGTTCCCCCGAGCCGATTTCTTCCTTTGCTTACTTCCCCTGGCGAGAATGTTCTGGGTAGCAATGGTCGTGTATTCAGATCCCTCCTGCACGGAAGCATTCGGGTCGGCCATTCCTGTCAGAAGATCACCAAGTCAGATTGTTTGGCAGAAGTTAATATTAAATTGGATTAGAAAACCCCCTAAAGGCATCAGACCTCGATCGGCCCTCCGGATCAACTCGAACAGCTCTACGGAAGGTTCGTACAGATTGGGCATCGACACCGCCTGCAACGACTCAAAGTTCGAGAGCTCGGCATCACTGATATCGGGCGGAGATCGGAAGGCTTTGTCATGGGGATTGATCGCCGACCAAGTGGTCGGGAAATCCCAACCTTCGAGGCTGTGAATGAAGCAGAAGCTCCTCTTCCAATGATGGATAGAGGAGGGAAGGCGACCGAGGAAGTGCCGACCCGAGCGAGCCAAGATGTATAACCAATCCCCAGAAATCTTGATGGAAAAGTAGTAGAAGAAGAGGCGGATGCTCGGGTCGACATTCGCCAAAGTGCAGGCGACCAAGAAGCAACCTCCGACCTCCAGGAGTTGGGGGCCAGCTAGGAAGGGGCGACCTCTAAGTATAGGAGGAGATGAAGAAGGAAAGGATGAAGGGGGTACCAGAAGCCGGCTCGGATAGCCTCTGAGTAGAGACAAAATCCGTTCTCCATCATGTGATGAGCTCGGATGTTGTCGAAGATGTAGGCAGTGAAATCAGGAGGGAAAGTAAGGCCGGGGTGTTCGATGATCTACTCAAGGGTCGTCCGGTCGATCTCGGTGACTGCTTCGGCCATAGAGTCGGCCGCCTTATGCACACCGGAGGAAGGGGCCAAGGATGCTCGGGGAACATACGATCCTTCGGAAAGTACAGGAGTAAACTCCTCGATGGCATCCAACGCCTGGGCGTCGGAGGTGCTCGCCTGGACGTGGACGGGGGGAGAAGACGAAGGCAAGGTAGAGACACCCTCAGAGGGAGAGAACCCCGAAGAAGATGAAGAAGAGGTACCAGAGGACTCAGAGGAATCAGAAGTAGAGGTTGAGCCCATGGCTTACCTCTTAAAGGGAGCTAGCGGAGGAAGGACGCATGACAGGGAGCTCGATAGAGAAGATCAGAAGTGCTCGAACGATCCCCTAAAGCTTGGAAGGTCGACCGCCGCAGACGATAAGAGCTCACCCGCGAAGGTAAGGTCCATTTTTCGGTACCGACCACATTATTTATAGGGTCATAGAATCACAATGATCCAGTGGTTGGGGTTCGTCGCCTCAATCAAGCATTCGGATTGATCCACATGTCATCATCCCATAGGCTGGTGAGCCCCCACGTGGACCCCGATCGGTCAACTGGCGTGGAGCAGTTCGGGAGTCGAAGCGATGACACGACTGCTTGTCGCATCACCTGACATCGTAAGTACGGCCTGAAGTCGAGGCACCGCGCCACATCACCTCTCTTCAGAGGCTCCAATTGTCCTATCAGTCCTGCTGCCGCCGCGCCCCTTGTAAGTACTGACATACCCATCATGAGGATATCACTGACAGAGGATCGTACAGGGTTACCTGTGCCACCACTCGATGTCCGCATGCTAAATCTCTTCCAACACCTTCACCTCGGCCCATCATGATGTCCCGAGGAGAAGCTAGGGGGGCAATGATACAGGTAGATCCTCGGAAGCTTGGCTCAACCACACCTCGTCCGCCGAGTGGGCCCAAGACCGATGGCCAGGTTGGGTTGGGTATTACACAGCTTGGAGAAAGTGAGGTGACTTCACGCCCCAGCCCGAGCTGCTCATTCTCAGGATCAAATAAAGGAAATCTCCTTTCTGATAATTGACTGTGGCAACACTGAAAGACTTCTCAAAAGACGACCCATGTGACAGCTAGAAGAGCTGTTCACGGTAGGAAGGATCCGAAGATCACGTTCCCTGTAAAGGCACAATCGGCACGAGCTAACATGCCGCTTATAGCCAGGGTCTGTCTAACTGGCCTGCCGCCTATTACCCCAGCCCACGGCAATCAAGGGCACATCTTTAGCAAGATTTCTAGAATCACTTCACGGAAACCTCTCTCAAGTAACCCCTATAAAAGTGGATGAACGTCTTTCTTCTAAAGCTATACAATCTCTAGCACACATACTCTCGTTTCTTAGTTCCCGAGTTGACTTGAGCGTCGGAGTGTCTGCCCACCGAGGAGCCTTGGTGGTCTTGCAGGTCAAGAGCTCGAAAACGTCAACCTTGTCACCGCACCACTCTCTCTTGGGACTACTCAGTTTGAGTTGACCCTGTTGCTCCAGCAGCAACAGGGAGTATAGAGAGTTATTGTAATGAGGCTTATTTTTGTAATATATTTTTGTTTTATGCAGTCTTCTGTGGGCGCTATAAAATCCATTGTATGTGCTCTCTATCATGCAAACTTAACATGTTAGCAATAACATACTGTAACATGCTATTATCTATACTATAATCAAAATAAGTAAATACTGTAATAGGTTTTTACATTTACTGTAATAATGCAGTGCTTGTATTGCCAGTAGAACTGTAAGAGTGTAGTGATCGTACTACATGTAGAACTATAAGAGTGTAGTGCTCAAATTGTAACATGCTATTATCTATACTATTGTAACGGCCCCGACAACCGGACCCTCAGCTCCCACCAAGTATCCGACCATCGACACTGCCGCCCATGGGCCCGAAGATCTGGAAGGGCTAACGGACCAGTCTAACAAGATATGTAACGGGAGTAAGTAACAACCAAATGCACTAAAATTACCAACAAGTGAAGGAAAAGAGTCCAACATAGTGTACAAGTCTAGTACAGTCCCAAAGTAAACAAAGTACAAGTGCAGAAGTAAAGGGGATAACAGGTCCCTTAGGGGCATACCCCGAGGGTGAAGAAGCAAGTACTAGGGAACATTGCTCACAGAGGATGCCATCTACTACGACCCCGTCTCCTCAGCCCGCCGCAGAGGGTGCTACTATGAAGTCTCACCCGTAAAAGAGGGAATGAGCTTCACAAAGAAGCCCAGTAGGGACTACCAATCTCCCACTGGTTCTAACAACAGAATAGATCTATAAGGGCATAATTTAAATAAAGTGAGTAAATCTATTCTACTAACAGTGTAAGTGCGGAAGCGTAAAGAAACTACATGGTCATCGGTCTAAGCTAAACGTCGGGACTGGAAACCCGTGTAAACCACGACACTGGGAAGGACCCAAGGCTACAAACACAGATAGTAAACAATTGCATGGACAATGACACTAGCTACAGGACAACTACACTAGTCAACCGGTCAGGTGCGCCACACGCCTTACCCTCAAATGACAGTCGATGTCTAGAACCACCCATCGGAGTGAGACACGAAACTAAAGTAACCACAAATTCCGTAGTCTGGCCAGACTACGGTCACATGCCTGGTCCCTCTAACTGGTACCAAAACTACATAGAGTGAGGCAGTGAGAAAAGGACTAGTTGATCTGCACCAAAAAGCACCAAACCACCTCGGCATCCCAGACTCAGCTAAGAGAGCTCTACAAATGACTCTATGCCGTTGTCCCCACCATTTTTTCCTCTGCTACCAAAGTTCGTGACTTGAGCTCGCCCGCCGCCCGGAGAACTCCCTCAAACAGGCGCACGGGGACTGGGGGTCCAGGTAACGGTAAGAACCTCTCTTGCGGACAAGCCCTCAAGTGCCTACATCGGGCGAAAGACTAGAGTAGGACCATGCTAGGAAAACAACACAGGTGCCAAGAAAATAGAGTCGCAGCGGAAGGAAAACTCTGAACAGGTCACCAAGCCACTCTCTGTCTGAGAAGGTGACACAAGGGTTGTCGCCACCAGAAGGTGACACCCTGTCTGTCATAACCTGGGTCAGAAGGCGACAGAGGACCTGTCGCTATCCGGTAGCGACAAGGTCATTGTCGCAACCACAGACAAAGGTCCAGGTGACCACTTGGGACCACCCACAACACACGGTGAAAATAAGTAAGAAGGCGATAGCCACCCTGTCGCGACCAGAACACGACAGGGTGGGCGTCGCTTTCTCCACCAAAAGGCGGCATATCAGGCTGTTGCGATCTGCGTCGCGACACCAAACGTGTCGTGACCACAAACTTACACACCCGAGAGCATCCCTTCTGCCATGCACCACAAATCCGAGCAGACCAAGGCAAGGGGAGCATGGAGAATGACTTAAACAGGCAAATAGAGTTCAAACCACCCTCATTCACACCCATGCATGCCAAGGAAGTGATTTTACACTCAAAAACATCACATGCAAACATGGATCCCTCAACACCCATACCCCATCCCAAGCACAAATCAAGCCAAGTAAGCATTCCATAGGAACCACAATCACACATGCACACCCTAGCATAGATTCTAAGGCTTGGAGAAGGGGGTTTGGAGGCCCTAGCATGGTAGAACTGTTGACCAAGTTGCAAGCCCAAAGGGGGGTGAATGGATTGCTAAAATTTTCTTTTAGAGTATTCCTGTAAATAAAAATGCTTTGAGAGAAGACACTAAGTTCGATGGTTAGAGTTAGTGTAAAGTAAAGACAAAAGGATCAATCACACAGACAATAGGAATTTTATCCTAGTTCAGATCTCCTGACATAAGGAGTCCTATGTCTAGTCCCTAAGCATCAACTTGGGATTTCACTAATTAAGGGTACAATCCTCCTTAAGGACACTTACACATCTAGTCGCAGCTGGCCTTCTCTTCTCTACACGAAGAGGCACAGTATCACTTGACGCAACAGGTCTTCCTTCTTACCAAAGGGAACAACCACCCAATCACAGTAGGTCTTCTCTTCATACACGACAAGAAATTGAGTAAAAAGTAGATGGCCCCTAAACCAAGCTTGTAAGACCCGGCTTCTTGGCTTTCCGTCCGGTGTCTTGGATGACTGGCCACTAACGCGTCTAGGCTTGGCGACGCGTTAGTGTCGCACTGTGGGAGCACGACGCGACAGACATCCTTGTCGCGCCGAGCGTGTGCGTCGCATTCTTGTCGCACCCGGCTTCTCCGTCGCGTCTTCATGTCGAGACCGGTCAATGGGTCGTGATTGCTTTCTGTCCTTTCGATCATCTAATGCCTGTTAGGGTGGCAGGTGTGTCAGTATGACCTGTCGGGTTGTCACGGCGTCCCTAGGTGACACGTTGTTGTTGCGTCCCGTTGACCCATCACGTTAAGGTCCTTAACGCGACGAGGCAGTCTGTCGCGTCTTGCGTGCCGATGGCTAAAAGCCTTGGCCGGCGACCCTTCCCCCTCTCTCTCTTCTTCTTCCCTTCTCCCTCTCCCTCCGGCGGTGCTCCGCCTCCCCCTCACCCCTTGTGTGTTTTCAGGTGAGGAGGAGGGTCGTGCGTGGTGCCGTGGCGTCGTGGACCTTGCGTGGAGCGAGGAAGAGGTGGCCAACCAACGTGAAGGGACCCATTGGGGTTTGTTCTTCATGAAAGGTAGGGATTACTAGAACTCTTCTCGATCCGGGTGGATTGGGAGCTCTTCGTGCTTTCTAGCTAGTTTGGATAGCCTCCCATGCTTCCCTCCCCTGTGTGTGATGTGTTTGTACCGTGTGGGCAGCCTGGGATTGAGGATCCCGTTGGTCTGCCTCTCCGCTAATGTCGCGACGGCTCGGCGCGTCGCGGCATCAGAAGAGGCGTCGGCCCGGTCGGGCGTGACCTTATTGCGGCCCGGTCGGGCGTTTTGCTCGGTCACGACAAGGCTGTCGCGGTGCCCTTCCCCGTCGCGATGGTGTTGTGATGGCCTTGGGGGTCGCAACAGTACCTATGTTGCCTCAGGTGCTTCCGTGGGCGCGGTTCTGCGTCGGCGTGTGCCCCAGGGTAGGCTTTGCCCTTAGGACCTTCTGGTGGGGAACGCGGCAGGTTACCTCCCTGCGTTTAGCGACCGAAGATGACACCTTCGTGGCTATGTCCTGGCAGTGGTGCTAGGAGGGTTGCATCTGTCTAATAATCGATTGACTGGCGGTCAATCGATTATTAGCATAGCGACGGGTTCCCGTGTTGGCGGGTGGTGTTCCGAGGCTCCGACTTTTCCGTACGTGTTTGGTTGGCCGACGGCCCTCTTGAGGGTCCGTGCGTGCCTCTCGCTTGCTGGGCTTGTCATGTGTTACAAGCTAGCAGTTCTGCATGGTTTTGTTGTGCTGCCCTGCCTGTTCGCCCAGTGCTCGACACCTGAGGGCTTGTCCCCAATCTGAGAGGTTGTTATCGTTACCTGGGACCCCCGTCCTCGAGCACCTTCGAGGGAGGTACCGGGGAGACGAGCGTGCTCGAGTCGACAGCCTAGTGCAGTGGACTCTGGAGTTGATGGGAAAATGGTGGTTTGGACAGCAGCACTGAGTTGTTTGTAGAGCTCTCTTGGCTAGGCCTGGGACACCGAGGACGGCCAGAGTTCTACCCAGTGCAGGCTAGCCAGTCCCTTCCCTCACTGCCTCGCTCTACGTTGGTTCCAGAGCCATATAGGGAGGTCAGGCGTGAGGCGCAGCTTGGCCAGGCTGAGGTGTTGTGTGTGTTGTGTTTTCTCTGGCGGTTCTGTCTCGCTCTTCCGGGGAGGTTAGAGACGAGAGCCGGCTAGCGAGCGGAGGGTGTGGACAGCGTGTCCCCCTCTTGGCTGTTAGCGGCGGTGGCTTGGTTGTTGTTGTCGTGGCGGTGTTTCCTCACGACATTTCCTAGTGTTATCCATTGCCCTTACTTACACAGCGGTTATAGCCTACCTATGCCTAGTATCCGTGGGCGTCGTTGGTCTGGCCTTGTCCAGACCTGTGCTTCTAGTGGTTTTCACTCAGTGTCCTCTTGGTTCTGTAGTCCCGTTCTTGGGTGCCAGTCCTTGATGGCACCGGCGTGTGTAGCTTCCCGACCTTGCGGTGTGTCTGGGGTCAGGTGTGGTTCTGCTTGTGGGCCCTCGACCTCGTGGAGGTCTGAGGTGGCTGTGCTTGTGGTGAGACGTCATTCTCACCTGATTGTTGCGTGGTCTTGGCGGGGGTGCCGAGGGTCGCTTCTGCTTTATGCTCGACTCCGTTGGTTTCTGCGGGAGTCGTGTGTGTGTCACGACCTTGGTTGGTGGTCGTGGCATTGTACTGTTCTATTCCGCTGCTTAGTAGTACCCTGCTGTAGGTGTTCCTCGCTTTACAACTTTACAGCTTTCTAGGGTAGTTTCCTATTTTCGGAGTTCCTGCTGCTCTGGCTGGTAAGGAACTGGTAATCCCTACTGGGCCTTCTTCGCAAGGCTCGACCCCCCTACTTCTTTCAGATAGGGGCTCATCGTCGTGAGAGCTCGGTGTCGGACGGGTTTGCGGAGGCGGCTTTGGCGCCGTGTGTTGTCAGCAGTAGTGAGAGCGAGTGTTGTGAGCTCTTGTACCTGAGTGAGTAGAGAGTTGTGCTTTGCAAGTCTGCGGGGTATGCCCCTTAAGGACTGCACCTTTCTTCTTGTACCTGTGCCTTTGCTTGGGACTTGTTTTACAGACTTTTGTATATTGTACAGATTGTTATAGTTATTCGAATTCAGTACATATCTCACTAGACTATTTCTTCTAACCCTTCTGGATCTTCGGATCCGTGGGTGGCGACGTGAACTTCAGGGTCCTTGGAGGGGGTCTGGGAGGTCGGGTCGTTACAGTTGGTATCAGAGCGGGAGTCTACGGAGATTTGTAAGGAAGTAATAACTATAGCTGCCCCAAAGAAAGGTACTAGTACGCTGCTGACACCGTCCGACTAGTGTTAGGCTTGTACTTTCAATTGTTTTTCAGGTGTGCGGCTTCCCTGCAAGTTTCGTGTGCGCGCTATAGTGGGTTGCAGTTGTTGTTGTGTCGCACGCGTGGTGAGTGTGGTTGCTCGGCATGTTCGTGCCGGCGCGGTTGGTGCTGGACTCGCTGGTAGTGGTCTTCCCGTATGGAGGACGGGTGCAGGCAAGTCCAGGTGCGGTGCTCCTTATCGTCTTCGGCGCATTTGGGTGTGTGTGTGTCGCTGCGGCTGAGAGAGCCTGCGTGTGGTGTGGCCTTCACCGGTGTAGGGTTGTTGCCTGTGGAACCAGTCGAAGTGTCCATACCTTGTTGGCTGCCCCTCTGTTGTTGGGGTGTGTGTTGTGTTGGTCTTGTTTGTGGCCTTCTGTCTGTGCACTATGCTCTGCTTGGTCAGCATTGTTGCTTGGGCTAAGCAAATGTTCTGTGTGTCATATTGCATCGCTGGTTGAGCGTTGCGACACTTTCCTGTGGTTGTTGTCAGCCTGGTGCTGACTGGTTGTGAGCTCTGGTGAGGTGCTCTCGGAGTTCTTTCTCTGTTGGTTTTGGTGGAAGTGAGGTTTCCTCGGAACTGTGTTGTGCTTGTTTCTGGTTGCTGTTGCGTTGCCCTCGAGGCTGAGGTTCATCGCTTGGTTGCCCGAGGTTCTGGTGAGGTTTCCCAAAACTGTTTGCGGTTGTCCTGGTGAGGGTTTCTCTCAGGACTATTTCATGCTCATTTCTGCTGCTGTTGTGCTACCTCATGGTTTGAGGTATGCTGCTTCTGTTGGTTTGGCTGGTGCGTTCTGGAGGGTTTTCCCAGAACGGTGCCTCGATGGTTCTGGTGGAGGTTCTCCCAGGACCGGCTTGTGTTGCTTCTACTTGCTGCAATGTTCTCTCTGATGGTCTGTGTTGTGTGGTCGTTTGGGTTGTGCATTCTGGTGAAGGTTCTTCCCAGGATCGTCATTTATCGTTTCTGCCAGAGGTTCTTCCCAGGAGTGCTCTGTGTTTGTTTCGGGCCACCATTGTGTTGCCCCTGTGGTTCAAAGTGTGCCGTTTGGTTGGGCTGCATTCTGGTGATATTTTCCCAGGATGGCTCTTGGCGCTTTTGGCGGAGGTTCTCCCCAAAGCTGCTTCATGTTGTTTTGGTTGTCACTGCTCTCTCTCTGTAGAGATGAGCTGTCGTTGTTATCGGTTGGACTTTCCATGTTACAGTCTGCTTGGGCATTTTCGGTCAAGGTGTTGTGTGCTTGGCTCTGCGCCTGGCTGCTGTGTTGGCCAGCTTGTCTCATTAGTCGTTTCCAAGTTTCTCGATCGCGTCGGTGGGACTTTGTGTGTTTTCGTGGCTCAGATGGTTTATCTTGTTTTCCTATGCCCAGCGTGCTCTCCCAGATGGTGGTCTGGTGAGTGTACTGGGTGTCTGGCTGGCTGTGCTTCTTGTGGAAGCATCCGTCTTCTGTTGTGGTTTTCCCTCTTGCGCGTGGAAGAGACTCATTGTGTGTGTCTTCTTCCTCTGCTTTCTGTTGGTTGCTCAAAGTGGCGATGCTCCACTGTGGTGTTGTGTTGCCAGGGTGTGCATCGTTGCGACCTTCTGGTGGATTCATCTTCCCTTGAGTTGTTTTTGGGTTGAGCTGGTTGCTCCCCTCGTACCGACGTTTCCTTGTGGCACCGTGGGTCGGTGGACCTATTTGTGTCGTTTTTCGTCATGATGGTTTCTTGCTACCAGCCTGAACAATTTGGGGCATTGGGTCCCTGTTGGTGTAGTGCGAGGTAGTACCGTTTTCCGTTGGGTTGCTGCGTGAGCATTGTTCCGCTATGCATTTCTTGCTTGGCTTGCTCGTGCAAGCGTTGTTCCAGTGTATGCTCGATTGTGCCTCAGCTTGTGCCTTGGAGGCTTTTCGTGTCGTCGTTTTGGTGTTTGGCCTCTCTATCGGTCGCGATAGAGGTGGTGCTTCTTGCTCTTACGCGCCAGGGAGTCGCTGTGGTCTTCGCTCCCCGTGCGACAGAGTCGGTGCTCCGTGTTTTGGTGTGCTTCTTGGAGCCGATGTGGTTGTTGTGCTCTTGAAGAAGTTGTCGGCTTTCTGTGCATTTCTATTGTAGGTCTCCGGTAGAGAGTCCCCTTCGGTGGGCTCTATGTTGTCTTGGGCCATCGATGCGGTTGTGTGTGTTGCACCTTGAGCATTTTTCGGTGCTTTGTGTTTTGTGCCTCAAGGGCTGGGGCCAGTGTGGCCTGTTGTGCCCTTTCAGGCTTGCGGTCCTTTGCTTGTGGCTTTTGGTAGGTCTCTTGTGGAGAGTCCTTCCCATTAGCCTGTGGTGTTCCGGACGCTGGTGCACCTGTGTTGCACTTTGCTTAGTTTTGGTGCTTATGGTAGGACTGTATGCTCGTATTCGAGTGTTTCAGTTTTGTGCCGTCTGAAGCCTTAGTGCATTGTGTTGTACCTTGGGTGGTTCCTGGTGCTTGTGATAGCACCATGTGTTGTGCCGTGTGCTTGTTCGTGAGATTTGTGTGTCGTCTCACGAGTTTGCTCGGCGTTGGGTTTTCCGCCTCTGGGACACGTGTGCTAGCCTGGTCTTGTGGTTGTACCGTTAGCACTGTGGGGTGGCTGCTTTGCCTTGTCCAGGTAGCCCTATCGGTGGTACGCCAGGCTCTGGTTGTGGCATGTGTCCAGGTTTTCCCTCTCGATTTGGTAGCGAGAGTGTTCAGTTGTGGTACCCTACTTCGGTCTGGGTCCCTCTGAGGTCGGCGTGTTGTTCTCGACCTCTACGGTTGTTTTCGTTCCTGTGTGGTTGTGCGTCTTCTGGTGGTTGGCACGTTGGTACCCGTGCTGAGCCCTGTGTGCGCGTGGCAGGTGTGCTGCCGATTCCTCGTTGGTTCTCCGTTGTGCATGGTGTTGGTGAGTCTGGAAGCCGATGGCGGAGTCTCTTGTCGGTTCATCCAGTGACAATTGTAGACACCCGATTCTGACCTACAAGTCGAACCACATTTTTTGTTATCTTAGTGAGCCCCAAGTTAGTCATTCACCTTGAGCCCACCATTAGCCTTGCTTTGAGCCCATTAATAGCCCAATTGTTATGATATCTTGTCCATTATCTCATAAAAGAGTCCTTGAGCCTCAAATGTCCATTATTCTCCCATTTGATTGGCCAATAACTCAAGAATAATTGATTTTCTTTAACGCGACGAGTCGTGGCGCCGCGTTAGTCCTTGTCGCGCCCCCTATGGCCGTCGCGACAACCCATGCATATCCATGCACGTGACCTTGCTGTCGCGCCTCTTTTGGCCATCGTGTTAGTCCCTGTCGCGCCCCTACGACCCGTCGTGACAACAGCCGCATGCGCTGGCCTCTGCAACCACCTCCTATTTATCCTCTCATGGCTTTATCTTAATCCTCAAGCAACCCCTCAACCTCCTGAGCGCATCTTGGGATTGTGGGACTCTTTGGAGGCTCCTTTGGACTCTCACCCATGAATTTTAATGGTATTTATCCTTATTTGGGTAATTATTATCTAAAACTAGGATTATTCTCTCTCATTCCTTTGTAAAAGCAAGGTCTCTCCTTCAGGAAGAGGGGAGACCCAATTTTCATCCCGAAGGGCTGCCAAAATTTCCTTTGAGCTGGACTTAGCCCGAGCCCTCTCTTTCCCTCTCATTTCCACCTTTTCTCTTCACCAAGCTATATCTTTTTCTTCATCCATGAGGCTTGGAGGTGGAGGAGGCGACCCTTGGAGCACCTACATCAACTAAGGACGTCATATAGTACTAGGGAGTCGCCCCTTTGGGGCTCTTTCTTCCTCTCCTTTTCCCTTTCTTCTTTCATGCATGTTATTTCCTTTTAGTAGGTAGGATTCATTTCATTTTTCCACCCACATTTTCCATCACCCAAGGGGTTAAAAAACCACCCCCAGGTCAGTTCCCACCATGCTCTTTTCTTCCACTTCATTTGTGAATAGCTTCTACACTTAATTTGTTCTAACAGGGTTCGTTTGTTTGTTTCTCTTGTTTTGGCAGGCACCCAAGCAAAGCTGATCAGCAGCTCTTGTTCTCTGGCCAGCTGGAGAGCAGAAAGAAAGTCCTCTCACATTTCTCCCACACTGCAGAGGACGCGACGGACGAGGGTGATGCGACACAGAGACGCGCCCTACACGGGCGTCGCGACATCAAGCCCATCGCGACGGGCTTCCCCATCACGATCTCAGTAAGTCCTTCTATCCTCATTCCTTTTCCTAGCTTAGTTAGCCCACTTCATTCTCTTATAAGGCAACTATCTAGGTGGTGATCACATCCATGTTTCCATGCTTCTATGGTTAGTACATGTCTGTGTGTCTTTGGGGTGCACATTCCCCGTGATTACAACAGTGAGGCCTATTGGCTTGCTAGTACTCAACCACGTGGTTTGTCGACGTTGGGAGGTATCTGGCTTCGGCTTAAGATCTGACGTCTTTTGTGCTTCCGTCGTGGTGTGCCACGTTGTGGAGCGTATAACTCCCAGTTTTTGTGGCTCCGCATGCGTTTGGTGTCCTTGCCGGACCACGAGGACGGTCTGGGTGAGACCTAGTGGTGACAGTGGATGTCGTTTTCGCATGTTGAGGGTTTCTTTGCGTGCGTTTGCTATCCCTGTTAGACTGCGAGGAAGGTCTGGGAGAGACCTAGCAGTGAGAGTGTATGTCGTTCCGTGTGTTGCGAATCCTCCGCGAGCGTGATATTGCTCTGGTTCTCGTCGCTCGCGTGGCTTCTCGGTCGAGCTGGTGACCGATGCTAGCTGCTGCTAGTAGCGTGAGGCCATTCCCCTGAGACTTGTGATTGGTTCTTAGGTGTTTCTCGTGTTGCTGTCGGCAACTGCATCCTCTGCCGGGTTTTGCCGACGACAGAGTAGGTTGCTGGCTGGATGGTCCCGACAGCGGGGGTCTGTTGGTGGCTGCAGCCGTGCGGTTTTCAACATGCATTTTCTGCTATTCGGGCTAGTTTTGGCATTGCTCGGCACCTGTGGGGTTGTCGTCCCGGTTGGACGCCCCAAGTGTGGCTAGGTGAGTTATTGGTTTCTCGGCTTGGTGCTCCACCAGTGTTTAGAGCGTGTCGTGAGCCGTTGGGTTTTCGGTTGTGTGCTCCCCATGTGTTTGGAGCCCGTTGTGTGAGCCGTTGGTTTTTCGGCTTCTTGTGCCCGCTGCATTTGGCGGTGTGGTTGTTGCCACAAGGAAGTCGTGTTGCGAGTTAGTGGCTTATTCGCTTTGGTCTTACGTTTACTCCCTGTGTTTCGTTTCGTGCCTCGGGATCTTTTGGGCTTGCCCAAATTTCGAGGAGGAAATTTTTTTAAGGGGGGGTAGGATGTAAGACCCAGCTTCCCGGATTTCGGTCCGGTGTCTTGGATTACTGGCCACTAATGCGTCCAGGCTTGGTGACGCGTTAGTGTCGCGCCATGGGAGCACGACGCGACAGTCATTCTTGTCGCGGTGAGCGTGTGCGTCGCATTCTTGTCACGCCTGTTGGGTTGAGTGTGAATATAATACATTTCTCCTCACATTTTGATGATGACAAGTTGTGATTTTAATGCATAACAATTGAAACATGTGAAATACATCACACCTGATATAACAATATTCAAAAAGCATGTTTCCAAGCACATTTATCATTTATATTCATGATAATACATTTGACTAATGATTTATGTGTTTAATTGTCAGGGAGAATCATTTATTACACGGGTAGTGTCGACACACCCCAAGATGGTGTCGACACAATGTTCCAAGCCCTAAGCCAAAATATGAAGAATTGGTCAACTAGTGTCGACACTAGACCAGGGCAGGTCGACACTAGAGGCAGATCCCAGAGAATCTTGTTCACAGGTCTCTTCAGTTAGGTCGACACCAAATGCAGGCAGGTCGACACTAGATGGCTCTCCCAGAAGGCCTGTTTTGCTGTCTGGGACAGGGTGTCGACACTGGATCATCTCAGGTCGACACTAGAGACCTCTCCCAGGGAATTGATTTGCTAGTCTGGGACAGTGTGTCGACACACCTCATGGGCAGGTCGACACACTCCGGAATCTCTGTGACTTAAATTTTGTCCTGGACACGTGGCACCCTAGGGAATTGTTGGATTAGCCTTGGATCGTGTGGCCACGACCCCAAGGGTACATTTGGACTAGTAGGGGTATAAATACCCTCCTATTGGATATACAACATGAAAGAACCCTTACAGAGCCTCCCAGAAATCCCGTTGGCGGCTAGAAGAGTTCTTCTCCATGTTCTTGCCTTCCTGGTGCTTCCTCAAGCCAAATTCTCATCTGCTCAAGCATGAGAAGTGGAAATTGATCGTTGAAGAAGCAATTGGATCACCTCAAGGAAGCAGATCAAGTAGAAGCCGACTCTTGTGAAGAATTCAAGGAAGATCCTGAAGATCAGACATCAGAGCATCGCCCAAGAACTTCCAGAGATCAAAGCTCTTCACAATTCGACCTTCTATAAGGGAGTACATCTGAAGAGAAAAGCTCATCGACATAATTCTCATTTTCCTTTTCTCTTCTGAGTGATTCTAAGATTGTGCATGGGTTGTTGCATGAGTCTCATAAATTAACTCTTGTTGGACTAGATCTGTTGCTAGAGGATCTGAGTCTTGTGTTTTTCTAGCAAGTTGTTTGTGAGCCGTCGAGCTCAGTGGTTTTGAGTCGTCGTACTCAAGTTGTAGTTGAGCAGTCTTGCTCAGGGTTTTAGAGTAGTCTTACTCTAGAGTTTGTGTGAGTTGTAAACTCAAGTGGTTGGAGTTGTCAGGCTCCAGTGGGTGTGTTGTACCTAGGTTGATTAGTGGATCCTCACTGTGTGAGGGGTGGATTTAGGAATCACATGGTGTGATTTCCGAACCACCTAAAAATCTCTGTGCATTGATCTGATTGTGGTTTGAATTTATCCTTCGTGATGCATGCATAGGATCGTTTGAATTCATTTAATCAATTTGTTCTCTCACTCCGTTTGCTCAACTCACTCAATTTATCTTCAGATCTGTGAAATCTATTTTTCAATTTGCCTCTGATTCAAGAGTGTTTAAAATTGGTTAAGCTTCCGCATTAGTAGGCCTAGATCTATTCAACCCCCCCCCCCTTCTAGATCTTGTCCTCATCATTTCTCGATCCTTCAACGCCTGGCTTCTCCGTCGCGTCTTTGTGTCGTGACCGGTCAACGAATCACGACTGCTTTCTGTCCTTTCGGTCATCTGATGCCTGCTAGGGTGGAAGGTGTGTAAGTACGACCTGTAGGGTTGTCGCGGCGTCCCTAGGGGACGTGTTGTTGTTACGTCCCGTTGACCCGTCGCGTTAAGGTCCTTAACTCGACGGGGCGGTCCGTCGCGTCTTGCGTGCCGAAGGCTACAAGCCTTGGCCGACGACCCTTCCCCCCCCCCCCCCCCCCCCATCTCTTCTTCTTCCCTTCTCCCTCTCCCTCCGAGGCGGTGCTCCGCCTCCCCCTCTCCCCTTGTGTGTTTTCAGGCGAGGAGGAGGGCCGTGCGTGGTGCTGTGGCGTCGTGGACCTTGCATGGAGTGAAGAAGTGGTGGCCAACCGACGTGAAGGGCCCCATTGGGGTTTGTTCTTTGTGAAAGGTAGGGATTACTGGAACTCTTCTCGATCCGGGCGGATTGGGAGCTCTTCGTGCTTTCTAGCTAGTTTAGATAGCCTCCCATGCTCCCCTCCCTTGTGTGTGATGTGTTTGTACTGTGTCGGTGACTCGGGATTGAGGATCCCGTTGGTCTGCCTCTCCGCTGATGTCGCGATGGCTTGGCGCATCACAACATCAGAAGAGGCCTCAGCCCGATCAGGCGCGACCTTATCACGGCGCGGTTGGTGGTCGCGATAAGGGCGCTGTCACGACGCATTTCTTTGTCGCGACAGGGTTCGCTGTCGCGGTGCTTCGCCCGGTCGCGACAAGGTTGTCGCGGTGCCCTTCCCCATCGCGATGGTGTAGCAACGACCTTGGGGGTCGCAATAATACTTGTGTTTGGCGTGTGCCCCAGGGTAGGCTTTGCCCTTAGGACCTTCTGGTGGGGAACGCGGCAGGTTACCTCCCTGCTTTAAGCTACCGAAGGTGACACCTTCGTGGCTGTGTCCTGGCAGTGGTGCTAGGAGGGTCGCGTCTGTCTAATAATCAATTGACTGGCGGTCAATCGATTATTAGCAGAGCGACGGGTTCCTGTGCTGGCGGGTAATGTTCTGAGGCTCTGGCTTTTCCATACGTGTTTTGTTGGCCGACGACCCTCTTGAAGGTCTGTGAGTGCCTCTCGCTTGCTGGGCTTGTCATGTGTTACAAGCCAGCAGTTCGGGGTGGTTTTGTTGTGCTCCCCCGCCTGTTCGCCCGGTGCTCAGCACCTGAGGGCTTGTCCTCGATCTGTGAGGTTGTTACCGTTACGTGGGACCCCCATCCTCGGGCGCCTTCGAGAGAGGTATCGGGGCGTCGAGTGTGCTCGAGTCGACAACCTAGTGTGGCAGACTCTAGAGTTGAGGGGAAAACGGAGGTTTGGACAGCGGCGCTGAGTCGTTTGTAGAGCTCTCTTGGATAGGCCTGGGACACTGAGGATGACCGGAGTTCTACCTGGTGCAGGCTAGCCAGTCCCTTGTCTCACTGCCTCGCTCTATTGGTTCCGGAGCCGCATAGGGAGGTCAGGCGTAAGGCCACATCTTGGCCAGGCTGCGGTGTTACGTGTGTTGTGTTGGGCGGCATGCTGCGAGGTAGGTGCGCGTGCCAGCGTCTCACCCTGGGGCGACCTGAGAATGAGGGTGTGGTGGAGGCCGGGTTGGCGAAGTCATGCCTAGGTCCGGGTGTCGACCTGCCTACGGGTGTTGATGAGTTGTCCAGCAGGGGGACTGTTGTTGGGTTGAGTGTGAATATAATACATTTCTCCTCACATTTTGATGATGACAAGTTGTGATTTTAATGCATAACAATTGGAACATGTGAAATACATCACACCTGATATAAAAATATTCAAAAAGCATGTTTCCAAGCACATTTATCATTTATATTCATGATAATACATTTGACTAATGATTTATGTGTTTAATTCTCAGGGACAATCATTTATTACAAGGGTAGTGTCGACACACCCCATGATGGTGTCGACACAATGTTCCAAGCCCTAAGCCAAAATATGAAGAATTCGTCAACTAGTGTCGACACTAGACCAGGGCAGGTCGACACTATAGGGGCAGGTCGACACTAGAGGCAAATCCCAGAGAATCTTGTTCACAGGTCTCTTCAGTCAGGTCGACACCAGATGCAGGCAGGTCGACACTAGATGGCTCTCCCAGAAGGCCTGTTTTGCTGTCTGGGACAGGGTGTCGACACTGGATCATCTCAGGTCGACACTAGAGACCTCTCCCAGGGAATTGTTTTGCCAGTCTGGGACAGTGTGTCGACACACCTCATGGGCAGGTCGACACACTCCGGAATCTCTGTGACTTAAATTTTGTCCTGGACACGTGGCACCCTAGGGAATTGTTGGATTAGCCTTGGATCGTGTGGCCACGACCCCCAAGGGTACATTTGGACTATTAGGGGTATAAATACCCTCCTATTGGATATCCATCATGAAAGAACCCTTTCAGAGCCTCCCAGAAATCCCGTTGGCGGCTAGAAGAGTTCTTCTCCCTATTCTTGCCTTCCTGGTGCTTCCTCAAGCCAAATTCTCATCTGCTCAAGCATGAGAAGTGGAAATTGATCGTTGAAGAAGCAATTGGATCACCTCAAGGAAGCAGATCAAGTAGAAGCCGACTCTTGTGAAGAATTCAAGGAAGATCCTGAAGATCAGACATCAGAGCATCGCCCAGGAACTTCCAGAGATCAAAGCTCTTCACAATTCGACCTTCTATAAGGGAGTACATCTGAAGAGAAAAGCTCATCGACACAATTCTCATTTTCCTTTTCTCTTCTGAGTGATTCTGAGATTGTGCATGGGTTGTTGCATGAGTCTCATAAATTAACTCTTGTTGGACTAGATCTGTTGCTAGAGGATCTGAGTCTTGTGTTTTTCTAGCAAGTTGTTTGTGAGCCGTCGAGCTCAGTGGTTTTGAGTCGTCGTACTCAAGTTGTAGTTGAGCAGTCTTGCTCAGGGTTCTAGAGTAGTCTTACTCTAGAGTTTGTGTGAGTTGTAAACTCAAGTGGTTGGAGTTGTCAGGCTCCAGTGGGTGTGTTGTACCCAGGTTGATTAGTGGATCCTCACTGTGTGAGGGGTGGATGTAGGAATCACATGGTGTGATTTCCGAACCACCTAAAAATCTTTGTGCATTGATCTGATTGTGGTTTGAATTTATCCTTCGTTAGATGCATGCATAGGATCGTTTGAATTCATTTAATCAATTTGTTCTCTCACTCCGTTTGCTCAACTCACTCAATTTATCTTCAGATCTGTGAAATCTATTTTTCAATTTGCCTCTGATTCAAGAGTGTTTAAAATTGGTTAAGCTTCCGCATTAGTAGGCCTAGATCTATTCAACCCCCCCCCCCCCCCTCTAGATCTTGTCCTCATCATTTCTCGATCCTTCAACGCCTGGCTTCTTCGTCGCGTCTTTGTGTCGTGACCGGTCAACGAATCACGACTGCTTTCTGTCCTTTCGGTCATCTGATGACTGCTAGGGTGGAAGGTGTGTCAGTACGACCTGTAGGGTTGTCGCGGCGTCCCTAGGGGACATTTTGTTGTTACGTCCCGTTGACCCGTCGCGTTAAGGTCCTTAACTCGATGGGGCGGTCCGTCACGTCTTGCATGCCAAAGGATAAAAGCCTTGGCCGACGACCCTTCCCCCCCCCCCCTATCTCTTCTTCTTCCCTTCTCCCTCTCCCTCTGAGGCGGTGCTCCGCCTCCCCCTCTCCCCTTGTGTGTTTTCAGGCGAGGAGGAGGGCCGTGCGTGGTGCCGTGGCATCGTGGACCTTGCATGGAGTGAAGAAGAGGTGGCCAACCGACGTGAAGGGCCCCATTGGGGTTCGTTCTTTGTGAAAGGTAGGGATTACTGGAACTCTTCTCGATCCGGGCGAATTGGGAGCTCTTCGTGCTTTCTAGCTAGTTTAGATAGCCTCCCATGCTCCCCTCCCTTGTGTGTGATGTGTTTGTACTGTGTCGGTGACTCGGGATTGAGGATCCCGTTGGTCTGCCTCTCCGCTGATGTCGCGATGGCTTGGCGCGTCACAACATCAGAAGAGGCCTCGGACCGGTCAGGTGCGACCTTATCACGGCGCGGTTGGTGGTCGCGATAAGGGCGCTGTCACGACGCATTTCTTTGTCGCGACAGGGTTCGCTGTTGCGGTGCTTCGCCCGGTCGCGACAAGGTTGTCGCGGTGCCCTTCCCTGTCGCGATGGTGTGGCAACGACCTTGGGGGTCGCGACAATACTTGTGTTTCCTCGGGTACTTCCGTGGGCCCAGTTGTGTGTCGGCGTGTGCCCCAGGGGAGGCTTTGCCCTTAGGACCTTCTAGTGGGGAACGCGGCAGGTTACCTCCCTGCTTTAAGCGATCGAAGGTGACACTTTCGTGGTTGTGTCCTGGCAGTGGTGCTAGGAGGGTCGCGTCTGTCTAATAATCAATTGACTGGCGGTCAATCGATTATTAGCAGAGCAACGGGTTCCTGTGCTGGCGGGTGATGTTCCGAGGCTCTGGATTTTCCGTACGTGTTTGGTTGACCGACGGCCCTCTTGAGGGTCCGTGCGTGCCTCTCGGTTGCTGGGCTTGTCATGTGTTACAAGACAGCAGTTCAGGGTGGTTTTGTTGTGCTGCCCCGCCTGTTCGCCCGGTGCTCAGCACCTGAGGGCTTGTCCTCGATCTGTGAGGTTGTTACCATTACGTGGGTCCCCCATCCTCGGGCGCCTTCAAGAGAGGTATCGGGGCGTCGAGCGTACTCGAGTCGACAGCCTAGTGCGGCAGACTCTGGAGTTGAGGGGAAAATGGTGGTTTGGACAACGGCGCTGAGTCGTTTGTAGAGCTCTCTTGGCTAGGTCTGGGACACCGAGGACGACCAGAGTTCTACCCGGTGCAGGCTAGCCAGTCCCTTGTCTCACTGCCTCGCTCTACGTTGGTTTCGAGCCGCATAGGGAGGTCAGGCGTGAGGCCTCATCTTGGCTAGGCTGCGGTGTTGCGTGTGTTGTGTTGGGTGGCATGCTGCGAGGTAGGTGCGCGTGCCAGCATCTCACCCTGGGGAGACCTGAGAATGAGGGTGTGGCGAAGGCCGGGTAGGCCAAGTCATGCCTAGGTCCGGGTGTGGACCTGCCTGCGGGTGTTGATGAGTTTTCCAGCAGGGGGACTGTTGTTGGGTTGAGTGTGAATATAATACATTTCTCCTCACATTTTGATGATGACAAGTTGTGATTTTAATGCATAACAATTGGAACATGTGAAATACATCACACCTGATATAAAAATATTCAAAAAGCATGTTTCCAAGCACATTTATCATTTATATTCATGATAATACATTTGACTAATGATTTATGTGTTTAATTCTCAGGGACAATCATTTATTACAAGGGTAGTGTCGACACACACCATGATGGTGTCGACACAATGTTCCAAGCCCTAAGCCAAAAGAGAATCTTGTTCACAGGTCTCTTCAGTTAGGTCGACACCAGATGCAGGCAGGTCGACACTAGATGGCTATCCCAGAAGGCCTGTTTTGCTGTCTGGGACAGGGTGTCGACACTGGATCATCTCAGGTCGACACTAGAGACCTCTTCCAGGGAATTGTTTTGGCAGTCTGGGACAGTGTGTCGACACACCTCATGGGCAGGTCGACACACTCCGAAATCTCTGTGACTTAAATTTTGTCCTGGACACGTGGCACCCTAGGGAATTGTTGGATCAGCATTGGATCGTGTGCCCACGACCCCCAAGGGTACACTTGGACTATTAGGGGTATGAATACCCTCCTATTGGCCATCCAATATGCAAGAACCCTTTCAAAGCCTCCAAGAGATCTCGTTGGCAGCTAGAAGAGTTCTCCTCCCTGTTCTTGCCTTCCTGGTGCTTCCTCAAGCCAAATTCTCATCTGTTCAAGCATGAGAAGTGGAATTGATCGTTGAAAAAGCAATTGGATCACCTCAAGGAAGCAGATCAAGTAGAAGCCGACTCCTGTGAAGAATTCAAGGAAGATCCTGAAGATCAAATTGCAGAGCATCGCCCAGGAACTTCCAGAGATCAAAGCCCTTCACAATTTGACCTTCTATAAGGGAGTACATCTGAAGAGAAAAGTCATCAATACAATTCTCATTTTCCTTTTCTCTTCTGAGTGATTTTGAGATTGTGCATGGGTTGTTGCATGAGTCTCATGAATTAACTCTTGTTGGACTAGATCTGTTGCTAGAGGATCTGAGTCTTGTGTTTTTCTAGCAAGTTGTTTGTGAGCCGTCGAGCTCAGTGGTTTTGAGTCGTCGTACTCAAGGTGTAGTTGAGCAGTCTTGCTCAGGGTTCTAGAGTAGTCTTACTCTAGAGTTTGTGTGAGTTGTAAACTCAGGTGTTTGGAGTTGTCAGGCTCCAGTGGGTGTTGTACCCAGGTTGATTAGTGGATCCTCACTGTGTGAGGGGTGGATGTAGGAATCACATGGTGTGATTTCCGAACCACCTAAAAATCTCTGTGCATTGATCTGATTGTGGTTTGAATTTATCCTTCGTTAGATGCATGCATAGGATCGTTTGAATTCATCTAATCAATTTGTTCACACACTCCAGTTGCACAACTCACTCAATTTATCTTCAGATCTGTGAAATCTATTTTTCAATTTGCCTCTGATTCAAGAGTTTTTAAAATTGGTTAAGCTTCCGCATTAGGAGGCCTAGATCTATTCAACCCCCCCTTCTAGATCTTGTCCTCATCATTTCTCGATCCTTCAATTGGTATCAGAGCGGGTTTACACCTGATCTGATTTGATCTGAGTAATTTTTTAGTGTTCTGTGTGATTTGTTTGCTTGCTTGTTTGCTTGCTGAGTGTTTCCTTATTTGCACCATCAGTTTAATTAAATGGATTCCAGAGGATTCATAGCTGAGGGTCATTCCATTAATAGGTCACCATTCTTTAATGGAACGGACTATTCTTATTGGAAAAATAGAATACAAGTTTTTCTAAGAGCCCAAAATTATGAAATCTGGAAAGTAGTAGAGGTAGGACCCTATGAGAACCAGGGAGAGGAAGAAACCTGGACTAGGGAACAGATAAGAAGTGCTACATTGAATTACAGTGCCATGAATATGATTCAATGTGCTATTCACCCCAAGGAGTACTCGAGAATCTCAATGTGCAAATCTGCCAAAGAGATGTGGGATAAACTTGAGTTACTCTATGAGGGAACATCTCAGGTTAAAGAAACTAAGGCTAACATACTAGTCTCTGAATATGAATTGTTTATGATGAAATCTAATGAGACAATCTCTGAAATGTTTGCCAGGTTTATGATCATAGTCAATTGACTGAAGGCCTTAGGTAA
This sequence comes from Colocasia esculenta, assembly GCA_014218235.1. NCBI lineage: Eukaryota > Viridiplantae > Streptophyta > Magnoliopsida > Alismatales > Araceae > Colocasia > Colocasia esculenta. The sequence goes on along the minus strand of CM024763.1, from coordinate 40,619,949 downwards.
GGACTATACTGATGCTGACTTGGTAAGAAAGATTCTACGTTCTCTCTCTTCAATTTGGCACACAAAAGCCACTGTCATTGAAGATTTTAAAGATCTGTCCAAAATTTCTTTGGATGAGTTGATAGGATCTTTAATGACATATGAAATTAATCTAAAGAGAAATAAAGAACATATAATCAAAACCAATCCAGTAGCTCTAAAGGCCTCATCTAGTAACAAAGACAAGAGTCAGGATAAAACCAGTTCTGATGAGTCTGAGTCAAATGAGGATGAAATTGCCCTCATGACCAGGCAATTCAGAAAATTCTTGAAATATAGAAAAGGAAAATTTTCTGGCAAAAAGAAATATTCATCAGGTAAAAGAAACACTTCCTTTTCTAATGCTAATTCTAACAAGAATAAAAATCTGACGAAATTGTCATCTGTTACAGGTGCAACAAGCCAGGACATATGAAGGGAGAATGTCCTGAAAACAAGAAGGAGAAGCACAAAAAGATTCACAAATTCAAGAAGCCAAAGGCCATGGTAGCCACTTGGTCTGATGAAGACTCAAGTGAAAAGGAAGAAGAAGAAAAATCCTCAAGTTCTGATAGTGAGGAAATCTGCTTCATGGCAAATAGTTCTGATGGAAAGGTAAGTACATCTTTCGAAGACTTTTCAGTTGAAGATTGGCAAGATGCTTATGCAGAACTTGTTGAAAAATATACTGAAATGAGAAAGAAAATAAACACATCAAAAAGAAAATTGAAAATATTTACATAACCAATCCTCAACAAAAGAATTTGTGAACTAGAAAATGAAGTAACAGAACTGAATGAAGAAAAAGAAAATCTTCTGAATTTGATTGATGAGCTTAAGCTAGCCTCTCAAAAGGCCACCCATGAATTCAAAGAATGTCTGGAAAGCTGGAAATGAAAACCATGATAAACAACAAAAGGTTGAAGAAATAAAAACCTTACAAAACCAGCTAAAAGAAAAGGATGAAGTTATTGAAACATTCACAAATGGTAAAGATAATCTGGAGGCCTTGCTGGGAGCAAAAATGAAATCAATTTCTCATGGACTAGGATTTGATAAACAAAAACCTAAGAAAGACAAATCTGGTGAGAAAAAGGATAAAGCACCATTAATTAAATTTGTCAAAGGCCCTAGTCTTGAGAACACAGAAATCAAACAAACATCAAACAAAACACCAAAAATCTCAAAAACTCAGAAACAAAGCAAGTCAACCAGGTCGACACAGTCACCTGACAGGTCGACACCAGTCCACAAGAAGAAGGATTCTGTGGCTGTTGTGTCGACACCAGTCAAGGAGAGGTCGACCTGCTCAACATCAACAAGACAAACAACAAAATAAAAAATTCAAATAAAAATTTGAAAAATAAGAAAAAGTAAAAGGAAGTCATTCATGAAAAACCTTGGACTTCCAAGACAAGATATCAAGCTGATTGGAACCAATGGCATTACAACCCATGTTGGTATCATCCCCAATTCTTCTATCCAAATTTTCTGATGTACCAACAAAATCCTTGGATTCCACCTCCTCATCTAAACTCTCATGTTCAAATGAAAACTTCCCCTCCTACCAAAAACAAAAACACTGGTGTTTTCATTCCTAAGGAAAGAAGAAAGTGAAAAAGACAGAGAACACCACTGTAATAAAACAAAAATAAAAAACAAATCAAATTTGGGTGAGAAAAGATTTGATAAAATGTCCAAACATTCTGATGGTCCCAACACTGTTTGGGTACCAAAATCTTCTCTCCATTGATTGATTTTGCAGGAAGGTCGTGCACCCAATTCAAATGTGTGGTTCCTTGACAGTGGGTGTTCACGACACATGACTGGAGATAGAGCCAAATTTTCATTCCTGATTGAGAAGGAGGGAGGTTCAGTAACATTTGGAGGTAAAAATAAAGGAAAGATCATTGGATCTGGAAAGGTTGGTCAAACTTCCTCAAACTCTGTTGATAGTGTTTTATTAGTTGATGGTCTTGATTACAATCTGCTAAGTATTAGCCAACTATGTGACAAAGGTCACAAAGTTGTGTTTGAATCCAATTTCTGTAAGATCATTGATTCATCAACTGATAAAATAAAATTTTGTGAAAAAGGGAAAACAATGTTTACATGATCGACCTTAATAAAACTTTTCTGAAAATCTTTGCTTTGTTGCTAATAAAGATGAAATTGCATGGACTTGGCACAAAAGACTTGGCCATGCAAGTTTCAGAACATTGAATAAATTGTTAAGGCTGAACTTGGTTAAGGGTCTTCCTGAATCTTTCTCTAACATTGAAAATCAAGTTTGTGGGATCTGTGCCCAAGGAAAACAAACCAGGAAATCTTTTAAGACCTTCAATGAGGTACTCACATCTAGGCCACTAGAACTACTTCACATGGACCTTTTTGGCCCAACAAGAGTTCTAAGTCTAAGTGGCAAGAGATATGGGTTTGTAATCATTGATGATTTTACCAGATTTACTTGGGTTATCTTCTTGTCCCACAAAAGTGATACTTGCCTTGAGTTCAGGAAATTCTGTACCACTGCCCTAACAAACTTTTCATATAAAATCAAAAATATTTTGACTGATCATGGGGGAGAATTTGAAAACCAATCCTTTTCTGATTTATGTGCTGAACTTCAAATTTTCCACAAGTTTTCTTCACCAAGAACTCCAGAACAAAATGGAGTTGTGGAAAGAAAGAATAGAACTCTTGTGGAAATGGCTAGATCCATGCTCTTAGAAAGCAATTTGCCCAAATCCTTCTGGGCTGAAGCTGTAAACACAGTAAATCACATTCTGAATAGAGCTTTGATCAGACCAAAAATCAGAAAAAACCCCTATGAATTATTGAAAAACAAAAAGCCAACTGTTTCTTACTTCAAAATCTTTGGGTGCAAATGTTATGTACACAACAATAATAAAGAAAATCTTGACAAGTTTGATGCTAAGAGTCAGGAAGCCATCTTCCTTGGCTATTCAGAAGTGTCAAGAGCTTTCAGAGTGTACATTCTCAAAAACAAAACTGTTGAAGAATCTCCACATATTATCTTTGATGAAAATTCCTTTTCAACTAATAATTCTAAATCTTGCAGGGAAAGACAAGACAGTGAAGAGGATGATTTCATTGTGGACTCTTCACCAACTGTTGAGGAGCTTGAAGACATTGGTGAGAACTTGAACATCAATTCACCATCTTCAAGTGGATCAGGTAACATTGCTCCAGATTTAAGTACCCCTCAACAGGTAATTTCTGAACATCGAATTTTGAGAGATCACCCATTAGATAATGTAGTTGGCAATTTGCATGATAGAGTTAGGACTAGATCATCATTCCTGCATGCTATTGAAGAAGACCCACTAGCTCTAATTTCCCAAATTGAACCAAAGTCAATTGATGAAGCTTTATCAAGTTCTGATTGGATTAATGCCATGCATGATGAACTTCATCAATTTGAAAGAAATCAAGTATGGGAATTAGTACCTAGACCTAGTGACCAAACAGTCATTGGCACTAGATGGGTTTTCAGAAATAAGTTGAATGAGAATGGTCAAGTCATAAGAAATAAAGCTAGGCTAGTTGCAAAGGGGTACAATCAAGAGTTTGGAATTGACTTTGAAGAATCATATGCCCCTGTAGCTAGACTAGAAGCAGTTAGGATTTTCCTTGCTTTTGCATCCTCCATGAAATTCAAAGTTTATCAAATGGATGTTAAAAGTGCATTTTTAAATGGATATATCAAGGAAAATGTTTTTGTTGAACAACCTCCTGGATTTGAAAATGAAAAACATCCTAACCATGTTTTCAAGCTTCATAAGGCTCTCTATGGTCTTAAACAAGCTCCAAGAGCTTGGTATGACCGTTTGAGTTCCTTTTTACTTGAAAAAGGATATTCTAGAGGAAATGTTGATCAAACTTTGTTCACAAAAACAGTCAATAACAAATAATTGCAGTCCAAATTTATGTTGATGACATAATATTTGGATCAACCAATAAAGGCCTGTGTAATGAATTTTCAAATCAAATGAAAAATGAATTTGAAATGAGTTTAATGGGAGATCTAAAGTTTTTCTTGGGATTGCAGGTTAACCAAACACATGAGGGAATCTTCATCAGTCAAACCAAGTATGTCAAAGAACTTCTGAAAAGGTTTGACTTTCAGAACCTCAAGCATTCAAACACACCAATTGCTATTAATGCTAAGCTAGAAGAAGACTCTCATGGTAAGTCAGTAGACCCAAAGACCTACAGAGGTATGATTGGTTCTCTACTTTATCTTACAACTTCTAGACCTGATATTCAGTTTAGTGTGTGTTTGTGTGCTAGATTTCAATCAAATCCTAAAGAAAGTCACATGTTAGCTGTTAAAAGAATTTTCAAATATCTTGTTGGAACATGTGATTTAGGAATTTGGTATCCTGCTAATTGCAAGTTAGATTTGATTGCCTATTGTGATGCTGACTATGCTGGATGTAAATTAGATAGAAAAAGCACAAGTGGCTTGTGTTTGTACTTAGGTGGGTGCCTAATTTCTTGGGCTTCTAAAAAGCAACATTCAGTTGCTCTGTCAACTGCAGAGGCTGAGTATGTTGCAGCAGGTAGATGTGGAACTCAAATTCTTTGGGTGAAACATCAACTTCTTGATTATAACCAAGACTTAGGTTGTGTTCCCATTCTATGTGATAACACAAGTGCAATAAATCTGTCTAAGAACCCCATTCAGCATTCCAGAACCAAGCATATTGAAATTAGGCATCATTTCTTGAGAGATGAGGTAGCAAAGAAATCCTTTGAACTCCACTTCATAGAAACTGAAAAACAAATTGCTGACATCTTCACAAAACCCCTTCCTGACAGTAGATTCTCATCTTTAAGGAGAGAACTTGGTCTTTGTAAATGTCCTTTAGGATTGGGTTGAGTGTTAGGCATCTTCTGAGGGGGAGTTCTTTGCATCATCATATTCATTTGCTTCCTTGATTCATACTGATCATATCTCTCTCCATTTCACTTCTATTTCTTTTTGACAATGAACTCTTCAACTCACATTGTGTTGAACTTCTTGGTATATCAAATGGTGATTTGAAGAAGGACAAGTTCTGCTTGTCTGGACACTTTCACTATGCGAGAGTATATGTCTCCGCCAAGTACCAAGAAATGAATATGCAATTGTTGAGGGGGAGCTTTTGTTGTTCAAAGAGAATTATTTCTGATTTCAAAAACTTGCATATCTTTATTCTGATGAAAAGTGGTTGAAATCCTCATTTCAGGGGGAGCTAAAGAATTCACAAGTCATATCTTTTGAAAAATTCAAAACTTTTCTTGCATTACATCAATTTCCTTGCATGATGTCCTCATTCAGGTGTCCAGAGTCTCAAAATGATCTTTTGAGTGATCTACTATATTCATTTGTCAACTCTCACCTATATTCTTCAAAACTATAGAAAATCATATTTCTTTCAAAGATTGAAGGATAATGTGTGCCTTGAATCTAAACATGTTTTTGTTTGCAATTGATGTTGGATATAGATGATGTCTTTTTGTCAAAAACTCTCCAAAAATTTGTCATTTCAACAGAGCAATGGCACATGTGCTGAGAAACTGCACACCTTCACAATGAATGAAGTGCCATGTTTGTCATGAGGCACTAATGCTATCTCTGTTCAAAGGGGTTCAAAATAAAAAATAAATGAAAAGCAAAATAAATATGCCCTATTTTTTTATGATGACTGAGTAACTGGAAATATTGGCGTCTAAAAAACGTATATTTTCATGTCAAAAGGTCATCATTTACCCCTTTGAGACTTGATAATGGATAAATCTTTAGTATCCAGGGACTATAGTGTGTGAAAAGCATTAGTTCTTGAGTGAACAAGATTATCTCATTTGATAGTTTGTTTCAAAAACAAAATGTGTGTATCATTGGAGAATTGTTTAAAAGAATCATTCTATCCATCATCAAGTTGTTTTAAAAAGTTGTTTACTTTCAACACACTTGATTTCAGTCTAAAAGATTTTTTTTTATTTCTTTGGACTTGAAGAATATGGTAGTGTGTAGTTGATTGTTAAATGTATTATATCCCTCAAATCATCATTTTAATGACTCAAGTCACTGAATGCTCATATCCTGTTGGATATTGTGTAAAACTTGAATTGTGTTGAATTTTTTGCAAAATATAACAAATGAATTTTTTAGCCTCTTAAAAATCCTTGAAATGATTATTCCACCCATTGCTTATCATTATAAAGATGTCCCAAAAGCTCACAAAATTTTTCCATACTCAAATCTCACTTTTCCATCAGGCCAGGTCGACACTACCTACATCTAGTGTCGACACACTTTAGCTCAGGTCGACACTCACCTCCTCTAGTGTCGACACTGACCCCCTGCCAGAGTCATTTTAGCCGTGGGCGCCGGTTAAGGATTTGGTGTTCCTGCGGGGTAACTTACCCTAAATCCCCTTTTCTTCTCCAGGTCGACCCGACGGCCGTCCTCTTCCTTGATTCCAGCAGGCTTTGAATCCATTTCCACCTCTTCCCTCCTCCATTCCATCCCTGTCCTTCTTCTCTCATTCCTCACTCTCCATCCTCTCCTATTCCACTCCATCTTGCTCCCATGGCACACAAGCAGGCCCCTCGCCGTGGAGCAAGGTCAAGGGCTACGGCAAGGCCCATTCCGGCGGATGATGCTCCTCCCTCTGAAAGGAGAACCATGAGGCGCCATGACCCTGCAGAGCAACCAGGGCCTTCATCTGCCTCCCCGTCATCTGCTAAGAGAGGTAGAACTTCTTCTGGTAGAGGTAGAGGGTCTGCATACGCTAGGAGGAAGATTCTGGAATCTTCTCCTGAAGTCTCTGAGCACTCATCCTCTTCATCATCTTCATCCTCCTCATCCTCTGAGTCTTCCCAGCCCTCTAAGCCAACTCCTTCCAACCCACTTAGTGCAGGAAAGAGTATTTTGAAACCTAGGGCTGTGGATTTAGAGGACAGAGAATTGAATGATGCTTTTCCTGAGGTCATAAACTTCTTCAAATTTCAGTCTTGGCAACCCTTCATCTCAGAGTTTCGCATCATCTACCCTAGACTTGTCCAGGAATTCTATCAGCATTTGGAATGCACTGATGATGGTTACAAGTCAAAAGTCAAAGGGATTGAGATTGATATGCCTACAGACATAGCAGCCACCATTTTTAAAATTCCAGATGAAGGAGCTGACTACCACAACTTTGAGTTCAACCTTCATGAAGCATATACCATCTTGACTGGATTGCAGCCAGATGAGACTGATCTCAAGAAAACCCATGTCACCAAATTCAACACCAACACTTTTACACCAGTCTTGAGGCTTACCCATCATATCCTCACCACTATCATAACACCTCAAGGTGGTGGGAGAGACAGACTCACAGACATCCAAAGGTTTGTGATATACTGTATGAGCAAGGACATAAAGATTAATCTTCATGTCATTATGTACCAGATCATGTCAGAGACAACTAGGGCTGATTTAAATAGATCACTTCCTTATGCAGCCCATTTGACTCAAGTATTCAAACACTTTGGTGTGTCTCTTGACAATGAGAAGTCTCAAAAAATTCCTAAGTTCAACATTTATTGTTTCAAGCATGTTCAAAAGTTCATGGGCTTTAGGATTGTGGGTGATCAGGTTAGAAGAGGGCCAGCTGCAGTAGAGGATCAGCCTCAAGTGCAAGAGGATCAGCCTCCAACTCAAGAGGGACAGCCTCCAGTAAATGAGGATCAGTCTCCAGTGAATGAGGATCAGCCTCATGTGGCAGTTGAAGTTGATGTACCCATCATTGCCCCACTTTCACCTCAACTTCAACCCTCCTCCTCCCTAAACCCTGAAACTGAAATTCCATCTCTTTCTCCACAACCTCCAGTTCATGCATCCACATCCTTTGGTGGACCTTCTGTTCCACCAGAGTTGTATACATTTTTAAATGACAAATTTGATGCTTTGAACACCTCCATTCAGACTATGTTAGAAAATTTTGAGTTGAGGATTCAGAGGTTGGAGAACACTGTGTCTGCCAAATTTATTGAACAAAAAGCAACTTCTGACCATGCAACTCAAAGGTTCAACAGGTTGATTGGCACATTGGCAGATGCTTCAGTTGAGCTAAAAGAGCATCAAGAGGAGTTGGAAACAGTTCTTAAGGGAATTTTGGCAAATTCCCAAGCTGATGTCTTCAACACCAAGGAGACACTCTCTCAGATTTCTAAGACAAGGTTGTCTTTTGCACATCTGGTAGATGACTTAGAGAGCATGAAGAATTTATCTGCTCATATTGATGAAGAGATGTCTGAACTAAAAAAGGAATTCAAAATTTTGAATAGACATGGTTGGTCAGCTGGTTCTTCTTCATCTTCACAGCCAATGTCACATGACTTCAGTGCCCTTCAAGCTACAATGTCAGAGAACTCAGAGAGAATGGAAAATCTTTTGCATACAAGACTCTCAACTATCCAAGCTCAAATGAAGTTCAATTTGACTTCTATGGAAAAGGGATTGTCAGATATTGAGACCATTTTGATACCCATTCCTCCTCCTCCTCCTCCCCATTAATGTAATTTCTTTTAATGATGTCAAAGGGGGAGAAGATAGCAAGAAGTTGTAATGCTTTTTAAATGTGTTTTTGAAGATTGCAATGTTCAATGTTCATATTTTTGCAATGAAATGAATAGAAACCTTTGTGTCTTCAATGTGATTGAAAACTCTTTTGAATGAATGTGAATGTGATGAATGCTTGTCAAGCTGCTTGACCTTTGTGTGAGAATAGCTATTTCTAGTAACATTGTGTCTTTCATGTGTGCAACTTTCAAATGTCACTAAAAAATGTTCAAAGGTCTTTGACAAGTATGAATAAAAGGAAATGAAAATGCTTAAAATCACATTTCATTGAAACTTTCTACTTCCATATGAATTTAATGTTGCCATCATCAAAAAGGGGAGATTGTTGGGTTGAGTGTGAATATAATACATTTCTCCTCACATTTTGATGATGACAAGTTGTGATTTTAATGCATAACAATTGGAACATGTGAAATACATCACACCTGAAATAACAATATTCAAAAAGCATGTTTCCAAGCACATTTATCATTTATATTCATGATAATACATTTGACTAATGATTTATGTGTTTAATTTCTCAGGGACAATCATTTATTGCAAGGGTAGTGTCGACACACCCATGATGGTGTCGACACAATGTTCCAAGCCCTAAGCAAAATATGAAGAATTGGTCAACTAGTGTCGACACTAGACCAGGGCAGGTCGACACTAGAGCAGATCCCAGAGAATTGTTCACAGGTCTCTTCAGTCAGGTCGACACCAGATGCAGGCAGGTCGACACTAGATGGCTCTCCCAGAAGGCCGGTTTTACTGTCTGGGATAGGGTGTCGACACTGGATCATCTCAGGTCGACACTAGAGACCTCTCCCAGGGAATTGTTTTGCTAGTCTGGGACAGTGTGTCGACACACCTCATGGGCAGGTCGACACACTCCGAAATCTCTGTGACTTAAATTTTGTCCTGGACACGTGGCACCCTAGGGAATTGTTGGATCAGCCTTGGAACGTGTGCCCACGACCGCCAAGGGTACACTTGGACTATTAGGGGTATAAATACCCTCCTATTGGCCATCCAACATGCAAGAACCCTTTCAGAGCCTCCCAGAAATCCGTTGGCGGCTAGAAGAGTTCTCCTCCCTGTTCTTGCCTTCCTGGTGCTTCCTCAAGCCAAATTCGCATCTGTTCAAGCATGAGAAGTGGAGATTGATCGTTGAAGAAGTAATTGGATCACCTCAAGGAAGCAGATCAAGTAGAAGCCGACTCCTGTGAAGAATTCAAGGAAGATCCTGAAGATCAAATTGCAGAGCATCGCCCAGGAACTTCCAGAGATGAAAGCTCTTCACAATTTGACCTTCTATAAGGGAGTACATATGAAGAGAAAAGTCATCAATACAATTCTCATTTTCCTTTTCTCTTCTGAGTGATTCTGAGATTGTGCATGGGTTGTTGCATAAGTCTCATGAATTAACTCTTGTTGGACTAGATCTGTTGCTAGAGGATCTGAGTCTTGTGTTTTTCTAGCAAGTTGTTTGTGAGCCGTCGAGCTCAGTGGTTTTGAGTCGACGTACTCAAGGTGTAGTTGAGCAGTCTTGCTCAGGGTTCTAGAGTAGTCTTACTCTAGAGTTTGTGTGAGTTGTAAACTCAAGTGTTTGGAGTTGTCAGGCTCCAGTGGGTGTGTTGTACCCAGGTTGATTAGTGGATCCTCACTGTGTGAGGGGTGGATGTAGGAATCACATGGTGTGATTTCCGAACCACCTAAAAATCTCTGTGCATTGATCTGATTGTGGTTTGAATTTATCCTTCGTTAGATGCATGCATAGGATCGTTTGAATTCATCTAATCAATTTGTTCACACACTCCAGTTGCACAACTCACTCAATTTATATTCAGATCTGTGAAATCTATTTTTCAATTTGCCTCTGATTCAAGAGTTTTTAAAAATTGGTTAAGCTTCCGCATTAGTAGGCCTAGATCTATTCAACCCCCCCTTCTAGATCTTGTCCTCATCATTTCTCGATCCTTCAACTGTACCCTGTGGTGGGTTATAAGGAAGGATGGTATCCTTACACAAAAATTCGAGTTTTGGCGTAACGGCAATGCCTGAGATCCTATATACTTGGTATCAGAGCAGGTTTATATCTGATCTGATATGAGTGATTTCTATTTGTTATGTGTGATTTGCTTTCTTGATTGTTTGCTTGCTGAGTGTTTCCTTTTTTGCACCATCTGCTTAATTAAATGGATTCCAGAGGATTCATAGCTGAGGCTCATTCCATTAATAGGCCACCATTCTTTAATGGAACGGACTATTCTTATTGGAAAAATAGAATGCAAGTTTTTCTAAGAGCCCAAAATTATGAAATCTGGAAAGTAGTGGAGGTAGGCCCCTATGAGAACTAGGGAGAGGAAGAAACCTGGACTAGGGAATAGATAAGAAGAACTACATTAAATTACAGTGCCATGAATATGATTCAATGTGCTGTTCACCCTAAGGAGTACTCGAGAATCTCAATGTGCAAATCTACCAAAGAGATGTGGGATAAACTTGAGTTACTCTATGAGGGAACATCTCAGGTTAAAGAAACTAAGGCCAACATTCTTGTCTCTGAATATGAATTGTTTATGATGAAAACTAATGAGACAATTTCTGAAATGTTTGCCAGATTTATGATCATAGTCAATGGACTGAAGGCCTTAGATAAGGACTATACAGATGCTGACTTGGTAAGAAAAATTCTACGTTCTCTCTCTTCAATTTGGCACACAAAAGCCACTGTCATTGAAGATTCTAAAGATTTGTCCAAAATTTCTTTGGATGAGTTGATAGGATCTTTAGAACATATAATCAAAACCAATCAAGTAGCTCTAAAGGCCTCATCTAGTAACAAAGACAAGAGTCAGGATAAAACCAGTTCTGATGAGTCTGAGTCAAATGAGGATGAAATTGCCTCATGACCAGGCAATTCAGAAATTCTTGAAATATAGAAAAGGAAATTTTCTAGCAAAAAGAAATATTCATCAGGTAAAAGAAACTTCCTTTTCTAATGCTAATTCTAACAAGAATCAAAATCTGACAAAATTGTCATCTGTTACAGTGCAACAGCCGGACTATGAAGGAGAATGTCCTGAAAACAAGAAGGAGAAGCATAAGAAGTTTCACAAGTTCAAGAAGCCAAAGGCCATGGTAGCCACTTGGTCTGATGAAGACTCAAGTGAAAGGAAGAAGAAGAAAATCCTCAAGTTCTGATAGTGAGGAAATCTGCTTCATGGCGAATAGTTCTGATGGAAAGGTAAGTACATCCTTCGAAGACTATTCATTGAGGATTGGCAAGATGCTTATGCAGAACTTGTTGAAAAATACACTGAATGAGGAATGAAAATAAAACACATCAAAAGAAAATTGAAATATCTTGCACAACCATCCTTCAACAAAAGATTTGTGAACTAGAAAATGAAGAAACAGAACTGAATGAAGAAAAAGAAAATCTTCTGAATTTATTGATGAGCTTAAGCTAGCCTCTAAAGGCCACCCTTGAATTCAAAGAACTGTCAGGGAAGCTGGAAATGGAAAACCATGATAAACAACAAAAGTTGAAGAAATAAAACCTTACAACCAGCTAAAAGAAAAGGATGAAGTATTGAAACATTCACAAATGTAAAGACAATCTGGAGGCCTTGCTGGGAGCAAAAATGAAATTAATTTCTCATGGACTAGGATTTGATAAACAAAACCTAAGAAAGACAAATCTGGTGAGAAAAAGGATAAAGCACCATTAATAAATTTGTCAAAGGCCCTAGTCTTGAGACCAGAAATCAAACAACATCAAACAAAACACCAAAAATCTCAAAAACCAGAAACAAAAGCAAGTCAACCAGGTCGACACAGTCACCTGACAGGTCGACACAATCCACAAGAAGAAGGATTTTGTGGCTGTTGTGTCGACACCAGTCAAGGAGAGGTCGCCTGCTCAACATCAACAAGACAAACAACAAATCAAGATTCAAATAAAATTTGAAAATAAGAAAAAGTTAAAGGAAGTCATTCATGAAAAACCTTGGACTTCCAAGACAAGATATCAAGCTGATTGGAACCAATGGCATTACAACCCATGTTAGTCATTCATGAAAAACCTTGGACTTCCAAGACAAGATATCAAGCTGATTGGAACCAATGGCATTACAACCCATGTGGTATCATCCCCAATTCTTCTATCCCAATTTTCTGATGTACCAACAAATCCTTGGATTCTACTCCTCATCTAAACTCTCATGTTCAAATGAAAATTTCCCCTCTTACCAAAAACAAAAAACTGGTGTTTTCATTCCTAAAGGAAAGAAGAAAGTGAAAAAGACAGAGAACACCACTGTAATAAAACAAAATAAAAAACAAATCAAATTTGGGTGAGAAAAGATTTGATAAAAATGTCCAAACATTCTGATGGTCCCAACACTGTTTGTGGTACCAAAATCTTCTCTCCATTGAGTGATTTTGTAGGAAGGTCGTGCACCCAATTCAAATGTATGGTTCCTTGACAGCAGTGTTCACGACACATGACTGGAGATAGAGCCAAATTTTCATTCCTGATTGAGAAGGAGGGAGGTTCAGTAACATTTGGAGGTAAAAATAAAGGAAGATCATTGGATCTGGAAAGGTTGGTCAAACTTCCTAAAACTCTGTTGATAATGTTTTATTATTGATGTCTAGATTATAATCTACTGAGCATTAGCCAACTATGTGACAAAGGTCACAAAGTTGTGTTTGAATCCAATTTCTAAAAGATCATGATTCATCAACTGATAAAATAATTTTTTTGAAAAAAAGGGGGGAAAACCAATGTTTACATGATCGACCTTAATAAAAATTTCTGAAAATCTTTGTTTTTGTTGCTAATAAAGATAAAATTGCATGGACTTGGCACAAAAGACTTGGCCATGCAAGTTTAAGAACATTGAATAAATTGTTAAGGCTGAAACTTGGTTAAGGGTCTTCCTAAATCTTTTTCTAACATTGAAAATCGGTTTGTGGGATCTGTGCCCAAGGAAAAAAACCAGGAAATCTTTGAGCCTTCAATGATGGTACTCACATCTAGGCCACTAGAACTACTTCACATGGACCTTTTTGCCCAACAAGAGTTCTAAGTCTAAGTGGCAAGAGATATGGTTTGTAATCATTGATGATTTTACCAGATTTACTTGTTATCTTCTTGTCCCACAAAAGTGATACTTGCCTGAGTTCAGGAAATTACTGTACCATGCCTTAATAAACATTTCATATAAAAATCAAAAACATTTTGACTGATCATGGGGTGGAATTTGAAAACCAATCCTTTTCTGATTTATGTGCTGAACTTCAAATTTTTCACAAGTTTTCTTCACCAAGAACTCCAGAACAAAGTGGAGTTGTGAAAAGAAAGAATAGAACTCTTGTGGAAATGGCTAGATCCATGCTCTTAGAAAGCAATTTGCCCAAATCCTTCTGGGCTGAAGCTTGTAAACATAGCAAATCACATTCTGAATAGAGCTTGATCAGACAAAAAATTAGGAAAAAACCCCTAGAATATTGAAAAACAAAAAGCCACTGTTTCTTATTCAAAAACCTTTGGGGCAAATGTTATATACACAACAATAATAAAGAAAATCTGACAAGTTTGATGCTAAGAGTCAGGAAGCCATCTTCCTGGCTATTCAGAAGTGTCAAGAGCTTTAGAGTGTACATTCTCATAAACAAAACTGTTGAAGAATCTCCACATATTATCTTGATGAAAATTCCTTTTCAACTAATAATTCTAAATCTTGCAGGGAAAGACAAGACAGTGAAGATGATGATTTCATTGTGGACTCTTCACCAACTGTTGAAGCTTGAAGACATTGGTGGAACTTGAACATCAATTCACCATCATCAAATGGATCAGGTAACATTGCTCAAGATTTAAAGTACCCCTCACAGGTAATTTCTGAACATCGAATTTGAGAGATCACCATTAGATAATGAAGTGGCAATTTGCATGATAGAGTTAGGACTAGATCATCATTCCTGCATGCTATTGAAGAAGACCCACTAGCTCTAATTTCCCAAATTGAACCAAAGTCAATGATGAAGCTTTATCAGTTCTGATTGGATAATGCCTGCATGATGAACTTCATCAATTTGAAAGAAATCAGTATGGGAATTAGTACCTAGACCTAGTGACCAAACAGTCATTGGCACTAGATGGGTTTTCAGAAATAAGTTGAATGAGAATGGTCAAGTCATAAGAAAAAGCTAGGCTAGTTGCAAAGGGGTACAATCAAAAGTTTGGAATTGACTTTGAAGAATCATATGCCCCTATAGCTAGACTAGAAGTAGTTAGAATTTTACTTGCTTTTGCATCCTCAATGAATTCAAGTTTATCAAATGGATGTTAAAAGTGTATTTTAAATGGATTATATAAGGAAAATGTTTTTGTTGAACACCTCCTGATTTGAAAATGAAAAACATTCTAACCATGTTTTCAGGCTTCATAAGGCTCTCTATGGTCTTAAACAAGCTCCAAGAGCTTGGTATGACCATTGAGTTCCTTTTGCTTGAAAAAGGATACTCTAGAGAAATGGTAATCAAACTTTGTTCACAAAAACAGTCAATAAACAAATAATTGCAGTCCAAATTTATGTCAATGACATAATATTTGGATCATCAATAAAGGCCTATGTATGATGAATTTTCAAATCAAATGAAAAATGAATTTGAAATGAGTTTAATGGGAGATCTAAAGTTTTTCTTGGGATTGTAGGTTAACCAAAACACATGAGGGAATCTTCATCAGTCAAACCAAGTATGTCAAGGAACTTTTGAAAAGGTTTGACTCTCAGAACCTCAAGCATTCAAACACACCAATGCTATTAATGCTAAGCTAGAAGAAGACTCTCATGGTTAAGTCAGAGACCCAAAGACCTACAGAGGTATGATGGTTCTCTACTTTATCTTACAACTTCTAGACCTGATATTCAGTTTAGTGTGTGTTTGTGTGCTAGATTTCAATCAAATCCTAAAGAAAGTCACATGTTAGCTATTAAATAATTTTCAAATATCTTGTTGGAACATGTGATTTGGGAATTTGGTATCCTGCTAATTGCAAGTTAGATTTGATTGCCTATTGTGATGCTGACTATGCTGGATGTAAATTAGATAGAAAAAGCACAAGTGGCTTGTGTTTATACTTAGGTGGGTGCCTAATTTCTGGGGCTTCTAAAAAGCAACATTCAGTTGCTCTGTCAATTGCAGAGGCTGAGTATGTTGCAGCAGGTAGATGTGGAACTCAAATTCTTTGGGGTGAAAACATCAACTTCTGATATACAAGACTTAGGTTGTGTCCCATTCTATGTGATAACAACAAGTGCAATAAATCTGTCTAAGAACCCCTCAGATTCCAGAACCAAGCATATTGAAATTAGCATCATTTCTTGAGAGATGAGGTAGCAAAGAAATCCTTTGAACTCCACTTCATAGAAATGAAAACAAATTGATGACATCTTCACCAAACCCCTTCCTGACAGCAGATTCTCATCTTTAAGGAGAGAACTTGGTCTTTGTAAATGTCCATTTTCTTGATCTCTCTCATTAGGATTGGGTTGAGTGTTAGGCATCTTCTAAGGGGGAGTTCTTTACATCATCATATCCATTTGTTTCCTGGATTCATACTGATCATATCTCTCTGCATTTCACTTCTATTTCTTTTTGACAATGAAACTCTTCAACTCACTTTGTGTTGAACTTCTTGGTATATCAAATGGTGATTTGAAGAAGGACAAGTTCTGCTTGTCTGGACACTTCACTATGTGAGAGTATATGTCTCCGCCAAGTACCAAGAAATTAACATGCAATTGTTGAGGGGGAGCTTTTGTTGTTCAAAGAGAATTATCTTGATTTCAAAACCTTGCATATCTTTATTCTGATGAAAGTGGTTAATCCTCATCTCAGGGGGAGCTAGAGAATTCAAGTCATATCTTTTGAAAAATTCAAACTTTTCTTGCATTACATCAATTTCCTTGCATGATGTCCTCATTCAGGTGTCTAGAGTCTCAAAATGATCCTTTGAGTGATCTACTATATTCATTTTCAACTCTCACCTATATCTTCAAAACTATATAAATTCATATTTCTTCCAAGACTGAAGAATAATGTGTGCCTTGAATTTAAACATATTTTGTTTGCAACTGATGTTGGATATAGATGATGTCTTTTCTTTCAAAAACTCTCCAAAATTTGTCAATTCAACAGAGCAATGGCACATGTGCTCAGAAACTGCACACCTTCACAATGAATGAAGTGTCATGTATGTCATGAGGCACTAATGCTACGGCAAGGCCCATTCCGGCGGACAATGATCCTCCTACTGAAAGGAGAACCAAGAGGCGCCATGACCCTGCAGAGCAGCCAGGGCCTTCATCTGCCTCCCCGTCATCTGCTAAGAGAGGTAGAACTTCTTCTGGTCGAGGTAGAGGGTCTGCATACCCTAGGAGGAAGATTTTGGATTCTTCTCCTGAAGTCTCTGAGCAGTCATCCTCTTCATCCTCTGAGTCTTCCCAGCCTTCTAAGGCAACTCCTTCCAAACCACTTAGTGTAGGGAAGACCATTTTGAAACCTAGGATTGTGGATTTAGAGGACAGTGAACTGAATGCTTCTTTTCCTGAGGTCATAAACTTCTTCAAATTTCAGTCTTGGCAATCCTTCATCTCAGAGTTTCGCATCATATACCCTAGACTTGTCTAGGAATTCTATCAGCATTTGGAATGCACTGATGATGGTTACAAGCAAGGTCAAAGGAATTGAGATTGATTTGCCTACCGACATAGCAGCCACTCTTTTTAAATTCCAGATGAAGGAGCTGATTACCATAACTTTGACTTCAACCTTCATGAAGCCTATACCATCTTGACTAGATTGCAGGCAGATGAGTCTGATCTCAAGCAAACTCATGTCACTAAATTCAACACCAACACTTTTCCACTTGTGTTGAGGCTTACCCATCATATCCTCACCACTATCAAAACACCCCAAGGTGGTGGGAGAGACAGACTCACAGACATCCAAAGGTTTGTGCTATACTGCATGACAAAGGACATAAAGATCAACCTTCATGTCATAATGTACCAGATCATGTCAGAGACAACTAGGGCAGATTTAAATAGATCACTTCCTTATGCAGCCCATTTGACTCAAGTCTTCAAACACTTTGGTGTGTCACTTGAGAATGAAAAGTCTCAAAAAATTCCTAAGTCCAACATTTATTGTTTCAAGCATGTTCAAAAGTTTATGGGCTTTAGGAATGGGTGATCAGGTTAGGAGAGGCCAGCTGCAGTAGAGGGCCCTGTGGTTCAAGAGGATCAACCTCCAGTGCAAGAGGATCAGCCTCCAGCTCAAGAGGATCAGCCTCAAGTGCATGAGGAACAGCCTCCAGTGAATGAGTATCAGCCTCATGTGGTAGTTGAAGTTGATGTACCCATTAATGCCCCACTTCACCTCAACTTCAGCCCTCCTCCTCCCTGAACCTTGAAACTGAAATTCCATCTTTTTCTCCACAACTCCAGTTCATGCATCCACATCTTTGGTGGACCTTCTGTTCCACCAGAGTTATACACCTTCTTAAATGACAAATTTGATGCTTTGAACACCTCCATTCAGACTATGGCAGAAAAGTTTGAGTTGAGGGTTCAGAGGTTGGAGAGAACACTGTGCTGCCAAATTATTGAACAAAAAGCAGCTTCTGACCATGCAGCGCAAAGGTTCAATAGGCTGATTGGCACATTGGCAGATGCTTCAGTTGAGCTAAAAGAACATCAAGAGGAGTTGGAAACAGTTCTTAAGGGAATTTGGCAAATTCTCAAGCTGATGTCTTCAAACACCAAGGAGACACTCTCTCAGATTTCTAGACAAGACGTCTTTTGCACATCTGGTAGATGACTTGGAGAGCATGAGAACTTATCTGCTCATATTGATGAAGAGATGTTTGAACTGAAAAAGGAATTCAAAGTTTGAATAGACATGGTTGGTTAGCTGGCTGAACTGAAAAAGGAATTCAAAGTTTGAATAGACATGGTTGGTCAGCTGGTTTTCTTCATCTTCTCAGCCAAGTCAATGAGTTCAGTGCCCTTCATGCTACAATGTCAGAGAATTCAAGAGAATGGAAAATCTTTTGCATACAAGACTCTCAACTATCCAAACTCAAATGAAGTTCAATCTGACTTCAATGGAAAAGAGATTGACAAATTGAGACCATCTTGATCCCCATTCCTCCTCCTCCTTCCACTAATATAATTTCTTTTGATGATGTCAAAGGGGGAGAGAGATAGCAAGAAGAAGTTCACTTGAAATGTTTTTTTTTTCTTGTTTGAAAGATTGTAATGCTCATATCTTTGATGAAATGAAAATGATACTTGTTTAACCTGAATGGATGTCAACATTTGTGTCTTGAATGTGATTGAAAATTCTTTGAATGAATGTCAAATGTGAATGTATGAATGCTTGTCAAGCTGTTTGACCTTTGTGTGAGAATAGCTTATTTCTAGTAACATTGTGTCTTTCATGTGTGCAACTTTCAAATGTCACTAAAAATGTTCAAAGATCTTTGACAAGTATGAATAAAAGGAAATGAAAATGCTTAAAAATCACAATTCATTGAAACTTTCTACTTCCATATGAATTAATGTTGTCATCATCAAAAGGGGGGAGATTGTTGGGTTGAGTGTGAATATAATAATTTCTCCTCACATTTTGATGATGACAAGTTGTGATTTTAATGTTAACAACAATTGGAACATGTGAAATACATCACACCTGAAATAACAATATTTAAAAGCATGTTCCAAGCACATTTATCATTTATATTCATGATAATACATTGACTAATGATTTATGTGTTTAATTCTCAAGGACAATCATTTATTACAAGGGTAGTCGTCGACACACCCCATGATGGTGTCGAAACAATGTTCCAATCCCTAAGCCAAATATGAAGAATTGGTCAACTAGTGTCGACACTAGACCAGGGCAGGTCGACACTAGAGGCAGATCCCAAAGAATCTTGTTCACAGGTCTCTTCCAGCAGGGTCGACACAAATGCAGGAAGGTCGACACTAGATGGCTCTCCCAGAAGGGCCTGTTTGCTGTCTGGGACATTATGTCGACACTGGATCATCTCAGGTCGACACAGAGACCTCTCCCAAGGAATTGATTTGCCAGTCTGGGACAGTGTGTCAAACAACCTCTTGGGCAGGTCGACCACACTCTGGAATCTCTGTGACTTAAATTGTCCTGGACACGTGGCACCCTAGGGAATTGTTGGATTAGCCTTGATCGTGTGCCCACTGACCCCCAAGGGTACATTTGAACTATTAGGGGTATAAATACCCTCCTATTGGATATCCCAACATGAAAGAACCCTTTCAGAGCCTCCCAGAAATCCCGTTGGCGGCTAGAAGAGTTCTTCTCCCTGTTCTGCCTCCTGGTGCTTCCTCAAGCCAAATTCTCATCTGCTCAAGCATGAGAAGTGGAAATTGATCGTTGAAGAAGCAATTGGATCACCTCAACGAAGCAGATCAAGTAGAAGCCGTCTCCTGTGAAGAATTCAGGAAGATCCTGAAGATCAGATATCAGAGCATCGCACGGAAACTTCCAGAGATCAAAGCTCTTCACAATTTGACTTCTATAACGGAGTACATCTGAAGAGAAAAGCTCATCGATACAATTCTCATTTCATTTTCTCTTCTGAGTGATTCTGAGATTGTGCATGGGTTGTTGGATGAGTCTCATGAATTAACTCTTTTGGATAGATATGTTGCTAGAGGATCTGAGTCTTGTGTTTTTCTAGCAAGTTGTTTGTGAGCATCGAGCTCAGTGGTTTTGAGCCATCGTACTCAAGTTGTAGTGAGCAGTCTTGCTCAGGGTTCTAGAGTAGGTCTTACTCAGAGTTTGTGTGAGTTGTAAACTCAAGTGGTTGGAGTTGTCAGGCTCCAGTGGGTGTGTTGTACCAGGTTGATTAGTGGATCCTCACTGTGTGAGGGTGGATGTAGGAATCACATGGTGTGATTTTCGAAACACCCTAAAAATCTCTGTGCATTGATCTGATTGTGGTTTGAATTTATCCTTCGTTAGATGCATGCATAGGATCGTTGAATTCATCTAATCAATTTGTCTCTCATCCGTTTGCTCAACTCACTCAATTTATCTTCAGATCGTGAAATCTATTTTTCAATTTACCTCTGATTCAAGAGTGTTTAAAATTGGTTAAGCTTCCGCATTAGTAGGCCTAGACCTATTCAACCCCCCCCCCCTTCTAGATCTTGTCCTCATCATTTCTCGATCCTTCATGTTGTGTGTTCTCTGGCGGTTCTATCTCGCTCTTCCGGGGAGGTTAGAGACGAGAGTCGGCTAGCGAGCGGAGGGTGTGGACAGTGTGTCCCTCTTTTGGCTGCTAGCGGCGGTGGCTTGGTTGCTGTTGTTGTGACGGTGTTTCCTCACGATGTTTCCAAGTTTTATCCGTTTCCCTTACTTACACGGCTTCTAGTGGTTTCCACTTGGTGTCCTCTTGGTTCCATAGTCCCGTTCTTGGGTGCCAGTCCATGATGGCACCGGTGTGTGTAGCTTCCCGACCTTGCGGTGTGTCCGGGGTCCGGAGTGGTTCTGCTTGTGGGCCCTCGACCTTGTGGAGGTCTAACGTGGCTGTGCTTGCGATGAGACGTCGTTCTCACCTGGTTGTTTCGTGGTCTCGGCGGGTGTGCCGAGGGTTGCTTCCGCTTTGTGCCCGACTCCGCTGGTTTCTGCGGGAGTCGTGTGTGTGTCACGACCTTGGTTGGTGGTCGTGGCGTTGTATTGTTCTATTCCGCTGCTTAGTAGTGCCCTGCCGTAGGTGTTCCTTACTTTACAGCTTTCTAGGGTAGTTTCCTATTTTCGGAGTTCCTGCTGCTCTGGCCGGTGAAGGACTAGTAATCCCTACTGGGCCTTGTTCGCGAGGCTCACCCCCCCTACTTCCTTCAACTAGGGGCTCGTCGTTGCGGGAGCGCGGTGTCGAATGGGTTTGCGGAGGCGGCTGTGGCACCGTGTGTTGTCAGCAGTAGTGAGAGCGAGTGTTGTGAGCTCTTGTACTAGAGTGAGTAGAGAGTTATGCTTTACAAGTCCTCGGGGTATGCCCCTTAAAGACTGCACCTTTTTCTTGTACCTGTGCTTTTCTCTGGGACAGTTGTACAGACTTTTGTATATTGTACAGATTGTGATAGTTATTTGAATTCAGTCCATATCTCACTAGACTATTTCTTCTAACCCTTCTGAATCTTCAGATCTGTGGGGTGGCGACGCGAACTTCAGGGTCCCTGGCGGGGTCCGGGAGGTCAGGTCGTTACAAACGCTTATAGAGATTGCTTGATCTGAGGCAGAATCCGAGAGACAAAGGTTTACACCAATGAGGGTCTCTCAGAACTACAAAAGGCTCTCAAAAACTAAGCAAGTTTCTTTGGAGAGCTAAAGAGCTGAAAATAGTTGAATGATCAGGTAAGCTCTTCTTCCTTTTTCTTCAAGGTGACTAAGGTGTTCGAGCAGTTCGAAAAAGTGTTCTTCATGGAGTCACCAATCTTTTATTTATCTTCTCTTTGAATGAATTGACTGTTGAAGTATCTATTGTCTCTCATCTTCATGCACGTTGGATGTGTCTAGTCCGATGTAGGGAGCAAGAGAACCTGCAGCCATTTAATGCTGGGATAGACACATACACAGAGGAGGATTGCCTGAGTCTCTTCTTGCTTCTGTCAGGTTGACAGGTCCAACGTTGTAACGTGCATTACTACTGGAACCCTGCATACAATAAATGCTGAAGCTTAGACAACTTATCTTTGTCTAAACTATCAGTCAACGTTAGTAGTTGTGCTTTATGAAGATATACTAAAAAGAAATTTCCATTTTGTGATCCTATAAAGCTTTACTTTACGTGACATGAGTATGGTAAACATAATATATACCGTGCAGAGATATTGTACCACACACAAAAAATGTTTGGTATATAGGAGACAACATGGTTCGCGGGAAGACTTGAAATCCACAGAGATTTGAAAATGTATTTGAATGTCATGTGGAATGTATTTAAGATTGTCTAAAAGGTTTTAAATAGAAATATTCAACAACTGTCATAAAACATAATCGTTATTAAGAGAGAGTTGATGTTTAGAGATAGTCTGTGTACAAAGAGAGTCGATGTCCAAGCATGACTTATGTTTTAAGAAGAGTCGTTGTGAGCGAAGTCGATGTGGATATGAAATCGATGTTATGACCATAATTCATGTGAGAATGTAATCCATGTTAAAACAAAGTCGATGTGAACATAATCCATGTTTTGAGTGAAATCAATGTTCTGGATAAAATCGTTGTTGAACTAAATCGATGTACAAATGAAATCGTTGTTTGAAACGAAGTCGTTGTTCAAGTAAAGTCGATGTTTCATATGAAATCGATGTTCTAACAAAATTGATGTCTAAGTGAAATCATTGTAGAAATGAAGTCGATGTTTAAGTGAAGTCGTTGTTTCATATGAAATCGATGTTGTCACGCCCCGATATTTAGCAGCGGAATAAATACCGGGAGGCGTGAACGATACAAATAGACGTATCACAGTTGAATAGCACAGAGTCACGATTTGAACAAAATATCTCACTTTGAGACTATAATATGGTCACCAAAATATACTTTATTCCATTTCATCCAACTAATTACGACCTTACATAGAAAGATTCACTTAAAATGGTTCATTATTCAAATAACAATGCTTCTCTAATACATCGACTACTCAAATGTCTATTCTAAACCTGTCAACTCCTCATATAGCGGGTGCTCATCACTCTTGCCCGGCCCCATCGGACTCCACTGGTTCCTCATCACTACTGAAAAGGCAGGATGATAGGGTGAGCGAACTAGCTCAGTAGAATTTACATCTCAATATTGTGCGGGCACTAATATACGTGATTAACATTTTCATTAGGCAAGATATGAAAATGTATATGATGACAATGCATGCAATACTAATAGATGAATAGCAGAGTAGAACGGATATCATTTCAGATCAAATGTCGAGTTGCATATACAATGGACATATATTTCAAGAGTAGAATCATATCAAAAGAGATTGGCCATATTCAAACAGATATCATGCATTCACATGATCAGACGTATCATATCAAATCTTATCATATCATATCAAATCAGACTTATCATATCAAACAAAGGCACATTTTCACAATCTTGCATGTTCGTTGTGCTATGCCAAGCACCAAGAGTCCATACTCCCGCGGTTAATAAGTACGTTGGGGCGCTCCTCCTCAGGACCAGACAGGGCCCCTATTGCACAGGCATTGGTCAAATGGACCGAAGTCCCACGTTGTGCCGAACATACATATTCATATTATGGCCATAGAGTTTCAATGACAAGCTCATAGTAAAAGGAACATGATCATTCATAGAGTCAAGGTATGACAAATAGCTCAAGAGAACAAAAGGCAGTATAATGACGTTTCATGTTTCATAATCCATTAATGTCTTGACATGAGGGTATTTCTAAAGACAGATCATATGCAAGACATGTGCTTTCTATCTCCAGGGTACTTCATGGTACAGCCAGCTCGACATCTATATGGAAATCCATAGAGAGTGGAGACTTACGGAGGTCTTAAGGAAAAGATCGCTAGTCTTGCCGATCCAGAATGACCGGCAGAGAGCTTTCAATTCCCCAAGGAGGGTGTGCCTATTCGTGCAAAGGAGTAAGTGACGAGTCACGGATCTTTCCCTAGCATGTATGCATATGGACAATTAATTAATTGAACACCGGAAAACATGTAACTATTGAAACTCATATGCAAATCATGATATTAACTTCACTAACTGGACCATACTAACATGTATTCATCCCCATATTCACATCATATTCTTATCATATCAATTGACAATAGGGAAGATCACAAGATAATCCAATGAACATAAGGACAATGCACACTATATAACATCATGCACATGCTAGTAGACATCATGTAATGATCAGACCCAAGATATGTAATTTTTTTGCAAGGTAGTGTCGACACACCCCTTACTGGTTTCCACACAATGCTTCAAACACAAGGCAAAATAATGTAGAACTGGTCAAGTAGTGTCGACACTAGATCAGGTAGTGTCGACACTAGAGACAGCTCCCAGAAAACCTTCTGGCCAAATTGGGACAGTGTGTCGACACTAGATCAAGTAGTGTCAACACTAGAGGCCTTCCCAGAACACCTTTTGGGCTAATTTGGGACAGTGTGTCGACACTAGATCAGGTAGTGTTGACACTAGATGCCCTCCCAGAAAAAAACATATAGGTCAGGGGTAACTCGAAAACACATCTCATGTAGTGATTTACTTACCCCTCTTATAACTCACTAACGAATGATATTTAGACAAAATATTCAACACAAAATATGACGAGGACAACTAGTAGAAGAACTTTGATGTTGGGGGTTTGATCTAATTCGGTCTCGAATCTTGAGAAATATATGAAGAACATAAAGTTAAGTGCAGCCCAAAATCGCAGTATCATGCAGTGACTCTCTTACCATGCCTATAATCTCTAATGAAAGACTTTTGGATAAAAATGTCCAACATAAAAGATGATCGTGACTACAAGTAGAAGAGCTTTCATGAAGAAAGTTTAGTCTAATTCGGCATCAAAATCACATGCATAATAAGAAGAACGGGAAAACCTAATTGTACGAGACTAGGGACAACTACAAATACACAAGGTATACTCTATGAAAATTAGTCAAACCAAGTGCAAATGAACCTAGACTCGAAGAACTACATGATGGTGTTGGGTTTCTTTAATCTTGGCCCAAGAACACCTACCTTTGAATGCTAATAACTCTCTGCAGCTTTCTGGGTTGATGCAGAGCGAGGTTGAGGAAGACCACGTTTTCCCCAGCCGTTCTCCACTCCTCCAGCGCTCCAACCTTGCTGCTCACGACCCAACTTGTTGCTAACCTTCCCTAAAGTTTGTGAAGAGTCTTATAGTTTTAGAGTTCTAATTCATGTCCCAATGGACTAGGAAAGGGGCTGCGAATTCTGCTTTCTACTTTCCAAAAAATTGTGGATTCTCTCACCCAAAGGAGGTAGCAATGGTTTAGGAAACTTCCTCTTAGGGTTGGGTCCGGTTTTGGCTTACCTTACATGACTAATCACCCTTTTTTAACCCTAAATTGCCCTCCTAATCACTGCATAATTACATACACGAATTTCTGGGTATTTTGTGAAGAGTCCAATTTCTAGAGTTCTAATTCATGTCCAATGGAACTAGGAAAGGGGCTGCGAATTCTGCTTTCTACTTTCCAAAAATTTGGGATTCTCTCACCCAAAGGAGGTAGCAATGGTTTAGGAAACTTCCTCTTAGGGTTGGGTCCGGTTTGGCTTACCTTACATGACTAATCACCCTTATTTTAACCCTAAATTGCCCTCCCTAATCACTGCATAATTACATAACGAATTTGGGTATTTCTGTCCCAATTTCTAGCATTGGGCCAAGTGGCTCCATTTGGGTCATTTTTCCGTGTTAACAATTTTCTGACTTAGTTTCCTAATTCGGGTAACTTGGTCACGTGTGACGTACACTCGACCAATCAGATTTTTCTTGCACGAATTCCTTCGTGGAACACTTAGGGACAATATTTGGGGTTGACTTATAATGTTTAAAGAATTTTCCGATGTGTTTTCTCTCGTACGATAATAGTACGTAAGTTTTATCATTTCGATAATTGCGGAATTTATTTATCCCCCTTTATTTATAAAATTTTTAAATCACTAAATTTCTGGGGTGTTACAGATGTTTTACCAAAATCAATGTTTAAGTGAAATCGTTGTAGAAACGAAGTCGATGTTTAAGTGAAGTCGTTGTTTCATATGAAATCGATGTTCTACCAAAATCGATGTTTTAAATATGAAGTCGTTGTAGAACTGAAATCGATGTTCAAAGTATGAAGTCGATGTAGAACCAAAATCGATGTTTTAAATATGAAGTCAATGTAGAACTGAAATGGATATTTAAAATATGAAGTCATTGTGGAACCGAAATCGATGTTCTAAGTATGAAGTCGATGTAGAACTGAAATCGATGTAGAACTGAAATTGATGTTTTAAATATGAAGTCGGTGTAGAACTGAAATCGATGTTTTACATATGAAGTCGTTGTGGAACCGAAATCAATGTTTTGCTAAAGAAGTCATTGTTTAAGTGAAATCAATGAAGTAGTAAAGCAGTAATCATTGTGAGCTTTTAATGGAAGTCGATGTATACTTAGACAAAACCATATGCAGTGAACTTCACAGAACAGTGAGTGAGGACAACTTATTGATTTTGTTTGATTTGATGCCTGTTTAAACTTTAGAAAATGATGTTAGTCAATGATTTTCAAAGTTTTATTAATCACCAAAAATACATATAATAAATAACAAATTATATAGAGATGGACTGAGCATCAAGAACTAGGGGGAAAGCAAGGAGTCCCTACCTCAAAATGAAGGGCCAACCCGTTGGGGCCTTCTCATGTGCATGGCCACCTCCTCCTCACTCCAAGCTCCACGCTCATGCAGTCCATGAGCAAGGATCGTCCTCCTACAAGACGATGGAGAGGATCAACACGAGGGAAGAACACCATAGTCAGAGGAGAGCACCACACCGAGAAGGGGAACCCCAACCCAAACACAAGGGCAACCCACACACCTCACAAGCCACCCAAACTCTCCCCCAAGCTCTCCACGGAGCAACCAGCAGCAGAGGGGTCGTAGGAGAGGAGAACCAGCCGAGATGGGGAAGAAAGAGGCTGTTATGTGGCTTGTGCAATTTGAAGTCTCGGAGTTGACCTGTCATGTTCACTTACTGAACACGACGACCAACCTATCGCCATCCCAAAGTCCTAGTCAATCTGACCAACGGGAATGCCACGTGTAAAGCTCGTAGTCCTGACAACCTGAACGCGATGCCTGACATGTTGCCTTCACATTGTTAGGGGTTGACACTTGTCCCAACTCTCCCGACAGCAAGACGACAAAACTGCATGCTGTGGTCAGAGGGCTGAATGCGACAACATGCCTGTCGCGTTCACAACCAGAACACGACAATAGAAGGCGACGGCTTGATGCGTCGCAACCTTCAGTAGAAGGTGGCTGACCCACAAGAGGCCCACAAGAGGGAGATGTTACAATCTAACAAACAAAAAAAAAAAAAAACAATTTCGTCCTCGAAATTAAGGGCAAAACTCAGGGGAAAGAAGGCAAGAAAACATACCAGTGACTCAGACAAGTAAGGTAAATGCTCCCGCATCTCATCCTCGCGCTCCCACGTGGCCTCGCCACCAACACGATTCTCCCAAACTACCTTGACGCACAACTGCTGCACTCTACAGTCCACAACGCTGACTGGGTACTCTGGTACTGACAGATCTGGAGCCACTTCTAACTAAGAGTACTCCAACACGTGTGACGGATCTGACATGTACCTCCTCAGCTGTGAGATATGGAAGACGTCATGAACACCTACCAACTCGGATGAAAGACTAACCTATAAGAGACCTCGCCAACCCGCTCCAGGATGGAAAAGGGGCCAACAAACCTCAGGCTGAGCTTGCCCCTCTTCCCAAACCTGAGAACGCCCTTGGTGGGCAAGATCTGAAGGAACATACTGTCGCCTGCCTCGAACTGGAGTGGCCTCCTACGAACGTTCGCGTAGCTCTTCTGTCTGCTCTATGCTGTCTGTAGTCTCTATCTGATCAGCCTCACTGTGTTTGCACACTACTTTACCAACTCTGGCCCCAGTAACTGCCTCTCGCCAACCTCGTGCCAGTGCAATGGTGTCTGGCACGGTCTACCATACAGAGCCTCGTAGGGCGCCATCCCAATGCTGGAGTGAAAGCTATTATTATAAGCAAACTCCACCATGGGAAGGTGCGACTCCCAGGGTGCCACCTCATTCTAGGCAACACGCTCTCAACATGTCCTCGAGTCTATTTGGTCCTCTCTGACTATCCTTCTGTCTGCAGGTGATAGGCCGAACTCAGCCTCAACTCGGTGCCAAGTGCCCTCTGAAAACTGACCCAGAATTGAGAGGTGAACCTTGGATCTCTTTCTGAGACTATAGAGACCGGGGTCCCGTGCAAAGGTACCACTCTTTCCACAAACAGTCTAGCAAGTCTGTCTACTGACCACGCTACTCTAACTGGCAAGAAACAAGCTCTCTTCATCAGTCGGTCGACGATCACCCAAACATTGTTGTGCCTCTACGAAGTACGAGGTAAACTAGCAACAAAGTCCATGGTGATGTGCTCCCACTTCCACATGGAAATGGGTAGCGACTGCAGCTCACCACCAGGACACTGGTGCTCTGCCTTCACCTGCTGACAGGTAAGGCAACGAGCAACGAACTCAGCAATATCTCTCTTCATCCCAGGCCACTAAAAGAGTCCCCTCAAGTCGTGGTACATCTTGGTGGAACCAAGATAAACAGAGTACCTCGATCTGTGCACCTCAGCCAACAGCTTCTGCCTGACGTCCTCCAGGACGTAAAGTTTGCCTCTGAACCTGACCTCGCTGTCCTCGTCTAGCTCAACCTCTGGCGTCTGCAACATGTCTGCCAACTCTGCATCTGCACTCTGAGCCTCTATCACCTACTGATATATCCCTGGATGAACTGTCATGCTGGTCAACACTGCTCTCTCTCTGAGTCTCGACGGCGTGAACACTCCCTGAGTGGCATCCTCCAGAAGTCTCAGGTGTCTAACCAACAAAGAACTCAAGTGGGCTCTTCTGATCAAAGCGTCCGCTACGACATTAGCTTTTCCCGAGTGATAGGAAAGAGTAAAGTCGTAGTCCTTCAAGTACTCAACCTACCTGCGCTGCCTGAGGTTCAGATCTCTCTGTGTGAAGGCATACTGTAAACTCTTGTGGTCTGTGAACACCTCGAACACCTCGCCGTACAAGTAATGTCTCCATCACCTCAAGGCAAACACGACCGCTGCAAGCTCCAAGTCATGTGTCGAATAGTGTTGTTCATGCTTCTTCAACTGTTGAGAAGCATAAGCGACTACCCTCTAGTGATGCATCAACACGGCACTAAGACTAGTCCTCGAAGCGTCAGTGTAGACAACAAAGCCACCGCTACCAGATGGTACAATAGGGATCAGAGCTGAAGTCAGCCGGCTCCTCAGCTCCTTAAAAGTTTGCTCACACTCTACTGTCCATACGAACCTGGTCTCTCGCTTGGTCAGCCTGGTCAACGGCTTAGCAACCCAGGCAAAGTCCTGTACAAACCTCCTGTAGTAGCCTGCCAGCCCCAGAAAACTGTGAACTTCTGCAACTGTAGTGGGCTAGCCCCATGAAACCACGACCTCAACCTTGGCGGGATCCACCGCCAAACCTCCACCTGAAACCACGTGACCGAGGAAGTGCATCTCCTTTAGCCGAAATTCACATTTGCTGAATTTGGCATAAAGTTGGTGACTCCTCAGTGCCTGCAACACTAGCCTCAAGTGAACCTCGTGCTCCTCTACCATCGCTGAGTACACCAGGATGTCGTCCACGAACACCACCATGAACTGGTCTAGGTACTCTCGAAACACACTGTACGTCAACTTCATGAAGGGTGCCGGTGCATTCGTGAGCCCAAAAGGCATCACGACAAATTCAAAGTGACTGTAGCAGGTATGAAAGGCTGATCTGGCAATATCTGACTCTTGGATCCTCAACTGGTAGTAGCCCGACCTCAAGTCAATCTTCGAGAACACTGAAGCTGACTGCAACTGGTCAAACAAATCATCGATCCTAGGTAACAGATACTTGTTCTTCACTGTTACCTGATTCAGATACTGATAATTGATGCACATCTTGAGGCTGTCATCCTTCTTCCTCACAAACAATACAGGCGCACCCCACGGCGAACGTCTCGGACGAATGACGCCCAACTCGAGTAGCTCATTGAGTTGATGCTTCAACTCCCGCAGCTCCGCCAGCGCTATCCGATATGGTTCCTTGGACACAAGCATCGTCCCCGGAAGCAACTCAATGGAGAAATCTACCTCCCACTATGGCGGTAAACTAGGTAGATCCTCCGGAAACACGTCAGCAAAGTCACAAACAACAGAAATATCTAAAATAGATAGCTCGTTAGAATCTGAGAAACTCACAGAAGCAAGGAAACCTACACAACCATCTCGGATAAGGCGCAGAGCTCTACAGAAGGAAACAAAAGGTCGGTGGGTAGACCGTGTACCTCAGAAACAAAGTACAGGTGCTCCAAGTATCTCGAACCGCACGGTCTTCCGCTGATAGTCCACCAGCGCAGAATGTGCCTCCAACCAATCCATGCTAAGGATGGCATTAAAGTGGTGGATCTGTAAGGCAAACAATCTAGCAGGTAGAAGGTGGCCCTCTACCTCGACGATGACACCCTCTAGGTAACCCAGAGTACGCACGTAGTCACCCATCGGAAGCTCAACAACTAGGTCATAGGTCCGCTCCGAAGCGAACTCAGTCAAAGAACTAAAGAACTCCTCTGAAGCAAAACAATGTGTGACACCTGGATCAATCAAAACACGAGCAACTCTACCAAGGATAGGAACCGTACCAATGACCAGATTAGAGGCCTCCGCCTCCTCTCTAGTGATGTTCATCACCTGACTGCGGCCACATCCTCGCTGAGGCTGCTGCTGGCGCTGCTGCAGTTGCTGCTGGCACTGCTGCGGCTGCTGGAACTGTCCCTAGTGCTGTTGCTGATGCTGCGCCTGCTGGGGTGGAGGGTAATGTGTTTGTCGTGCCTGCTGAGTGTACTAGATCGGTGCCAACTACTGCTGCCTCTGCCTCAACGGACAGTCCTGCTTGAAGTGACCCTGTTGCCCACAGTGGAAACAACCTGTGCTCTGCTGACTTTGCTTTGTGCCCTGCTGCACTGACTACTCCATTGGCTGCTCCTGCTAACGTTGCTGCTACTGTGACTACTGGTAACGCTGCCTACCCCCTCGAGAGAACAACTTCTTCAACTTCGAGGTCAGGCCAGTGCCGCCTGTCCCCGAAGAAGAAGAAGAAGAAGATACGCTCCCTCGACTGCCCGAAGGACGCTGGTACGGGGTAGACCTCGTTGAACCTCCTTCTTGCTTCTGCTGGAACTGACACTCCCTCTCCAAGGCGGTAGCTCTCGCCATTGCCAACCACAAGGTGTCACAGAGGTGGCTAGCCATGGCCCACCTCAACTCCGAGGGTAGCCCACTAATGAACCACTCGTGAACCTCTGGTGGTACTGCGTCACAGTCAACTCTCCCTGTGTCAGCTCGTGAAACTGGTCCCTCCTCTCACGACAAGCGTAGTCAGGGAAGTACTCGCCGTGAAAGGTCTCCAAGAATTGCTCCCAAGAAATCTGGTCCAATCTCCTGCCCTAAAAATTGGTCTACCTCACTGTCCACCACTTGTGGGCTGACCCCTTCAGCTAATATACTGCAAGTCTGAACTGATCCTGCTCTGCACAGTCATGGTCTCGAAAGTGCACTCGAGCTCATGAACCCAACTCTCTGCCTTGTCTGGATCATAGTCACCATAGAACATCAGAGGCCGAAGTCGAAGAAACCTCTCCAGAAGCGCTGTGCGGTCCTCAAGTGATGCTGCTGCAACTGGAGTATGCTGCCGTACCACTAGTGGTACCTCTGGCTGAACTGGTGTTGGCTGTGGGGTCGTTGGTGGCTGCTCCTCTGCTGCCATCTCTGCAAACTGCTGTCCTCCTACCGACATCTTCTGGTACTGCCAAGGTGCCTGGAACATCGTCCTCCACCACTGCTCCAAAACCTCTGGCGGGGGCGGGGGTGGAAACCACTATTGCTGCTGTGCTCCCTGTTGCAACGGGACACCCTGCGGCAAAGGAACACCTGGTTGGTCGAACTGTTGAGGCTGAGCATCCACCGGCACGTGCTCGGCTACAACCGACTCGTCCGGTGCGGCATCCTGATGCTATATCAACTCTCGAACCTGTCTGCATCTACGTGGAGGCATGTTCTGCGACACAGACTAACATTCAAGTTAATAGAAATAATTCGATGGCTAGCAGTGTTACTTGTACTTCCTATGGGACTTTGCATTGTCACTTAGTTCCATTACAAGTCTTGATAGACCCCATGCTCTAATACCACTGTAACGGTCCCGACGCCCAGACCCCCGACTCCCACCAAGGATCCGACCGTCGGCACCGCCGCCCATGGGACCGAAGACATAGAAGGGCTAACGGGCCAATCTAACAAGATATGTAATGGGAGTAAGTAACAACCAAATACACTAAAAGTACCAACAAGTGAAGGAAAAGAGTCCAACACAGTGTACAAGTCTAGTACAGTCCCAAAGTAAACAAAGTACAAGTGTAACACCCCATATAAGAATATGTTAAATGGACTAAATCAGTAGACTACCAACAACCCGGACTAGTCATTTTTAGAGCTCGAGCAGGAAAAGAACTCTGAAGTTAAGCGTGCTCAGTTGGGAGTAGTCCCAGGATGGGTGACCTTCCTGGGAAGTCTACCAACTGACACGGTTGTTGGGCCAGTTTGTTGGTTGGGTCGTCACAAATGGTATCAGAGCCTTACCCAGCCGGAAGTGCAGGAACTAAGTGCCACACAGGGCAAAGTGCTACGCTATGGGAGCCACCTCTTGAAGCCATAATGGTACAAAGTGCTACATAGTGGGAGCCACCTCTTGAGCTTGTGGGGGCCACCTCTAGAATCCTGCCTGCCTGGGGTTTGATTGTGTGCTATATGTGATCAGCGATGAGGACGTCGCTTATATAAGAGGGGTAGATTGTAACACCCCATATAAGAATATGTTAAATGGACTAAATCAGTAGACTACCAACAACCCGGACTAGTCATTTTCAGAGCTCGAGCAGGAAAAGAACTCTGAAGTTAAGCGTGCTCAGTTGGGAGTAGTCCCAGGATGGGTGACCTTCCTGGGAAGTCTACCAACTGACACGGTTGTTGGGCCAGTTTGCTGGTTGGGTCATCACAACAAGTGCATAAGTAAAGGGGATAAAAGGTCCCTTGGTGGCATACCCCGAGGGTGAAGAAGTAAGTACTAGGGAACACTGCTCACAGAGGACGTCGCCTACTATGGCCCCATCTCCTCAGCCCACCGTGGAGGGTACTGCTATGAAGTCTCATCTGTAAAAAGAGGGAATGAGCTTTACGAAGAAGCCCAGTAGGGACTACCAATCTCCCACTGGTTCTAACAGTAGAATAGATCTATAAGTGCATAATTTAAATAAAGCGAGTAAATACATTCTACTAACAGAGTAAGTGCAGAAGAGTAAAGAAACTACACGGTCATCGGTCTAAGCAAAACGTCGGGACTGAAAACCCATGTAAACCACGACACTAGGAAGGACCCAAGGCTGCAAACACAGACAATAAATAGATGCCTGGACAGTGGCACTAGCTACAGAACAACAACACTAGTCAACCAGTCAGGCGTGCCACACACCTTACCCTCAACTGACAGTCCATATCTAGCACCTCCCGTCGGAGTGAGATGCAGAACTAAAGTAACCACAACTACTGTAGTCTGGCCAGACTACGGTCACATGTCTGGCCCCTCTAAATGGTACTGAAACTATGTAGAGTGAGGCAGTGGGAAAAAGACTAGCTGCTCTGCGCCGAAAGAGCACCTAACCACCTTGGCATCCCAGACTCAACTAAGAGAGCTCTAGAAACGACTCTACACCGTTGTCCCCACCGTTTTCCCCTCTGTTACCAGAGTCCATGACTCGAGCTCGCCCACTACTCGAAGAACTCCATCAAACAGGCGTGCGGGGACTGGGGGTCAAGGTAACGGTAACAATCTCTCTCGCGGACAAGCCCTAAGTGCCTAGCACCGAGCGAAAGACTAGAGTAGGACCGTGCTAGGAAAACAGCACAGGTGCTAAGAAAATAGAGTCGTAGCAGAAGGAAAACTCCGAACAGGTTGCCAAGCCACTCTCTGTCTGAGAAGGCGACACAAGGGCTGTCGCCACCAGAAGACGACACCCTGTCTATGGTGATCTGGGTCAGAAGGCGACATATGACCTATCGCTATCCAGTTGCGACAAGGTCATTGTCGCGACCACAAACAGAGGTTCAAGTGACCACCTGGGACCTCCCGCAACACACGGTGAAAACAGGTAAGAAGGCGACAGCCACCTGTCACGACCAGAACGCGACAGGGTGGACGTCGCTTTCTGCACCAGAAGGTGACGTATCGGGCTATCGTGATCTAGGTCACGACACCAAACGTGTCACGACCACAGACTTCACACCCGAGAGCATCTCTGCTATGCCATGCACCACAAATACGAACAAACCAAGGGGAGGGGAGCATGGAGAACGATTTTAAAAGGCAAATAGAGTTCAAACCACCCTCATTCACACCCATGCATGCCAAGGAAGTGATTCTACACTCAAAAACCTCACATGCAAACATGGATCCCTCAACACCCATACCCCATCCCAAGCACAAATCAAGCCAAGTAAGCATTCCATAGGAACCATAATCACACATGCACACCCTAGCAAGGATTCCAAGGCTTGGAGAAGGGGGTTTAGAGGCCCTAACATGGTAGAACTAGGGAGAAAGCAAGGAGTCCCTACCTCAAAATGAAGAGCCAACCCGTTGGGGTCTTCTCGTGTGCATGGCCACCTCCTCCTCGCTTGAAGCTCCATGCTCACACCGTCCACGAGCAAGGATCATCCTCCTACAAGCCGATGGAGAGGATCAACATGAGGGAAGAACACCACAATCAGAGGAGAGGACCACACCGAGAAGGGGAACCCCAACCCAAACACAAAGGCAACCCACACACGTCACAAGCCACACAAACTCTCCCCCAAGCTCTCCACGAAGCAACTAGCAGTAGAGGAATCAGAGGAGAGGAGAACCAACCGAGATGGGGGAAGAAGGAGGTTGTTCTATGGCTTGTGCAGTTTTAAGCCTCGGAGTTGAGAACGCGACAGCTTGCCTGTCGCATTCACTTACTGAATGCGACGACCAACCTGTCGTGATCCCAAAGTCCTGGTCAACCTAACCAACAGGAACGCAACGTGTCAAGCTCACAGACCTGACAATCTGAACGCGACGCCTGACATGTCGCCTTCACGTTGTCAGGGGTTGACACTTGTCCCAATTGTCTCGACAATAAGACGACAAAACTGTATGTTGTGGTCAGAGGGCTGAACGCGACAACATGTCTATCGCATTCACAACCAGAATGCGACAGCCACCTTGTCGCCTTCAGAAGGCGACGGCCCGATGCGTCGCAACCTTCAGTAGAAGGTGGCTGACCCACAAGAGGCCCACAAGAGGGGGATGTTACAACTGTAATCTAAATAAGTAAATACTATAACAGGTTATACAGTGTACTGCAACAGAAAACATTAGTAGACAGTGTCCTCACTGTAATAAATAAACAAGTGTTTCCTCAAGTAAATGTACAATATAATTACATGCGTAGTTGGAAATTGTACGTGCGGAAACTATGGTTCTTCGCATTGAGTTATATACGCTCTGAAAGTTCTTGTGCATTGAAGTACACTTTGATGAAGTGGACGGCGAACCTACCTCGCACGCTTGACATGTCATCTTGAAAGAAGGGTTTGCCATTTAGAGAAGATGGTTGATTATTGTGTGTGAGGTTGATTGATGACATGGAGTACTTGACTGAAGGGGAAACCTTGAGTACCCCTACGTGCTAGACACTCCCTGTATTTGCAAGTAAATATGACGCAGTCGTCTCCTGATCCTTGTTGTGGGCATGAGTTGGGGTAGCGTAGCGATCAATTTGTTGTATCGATGTCCCTGCCTTTCATGTATCTTCTCAGTATGTCCACCTGCATGAAAGAATTAACAAAGAGTTCTAATTACTTGACGTACATTTACTGTAGCATATGTAACATAAGTGTGCATGCTTTGTAACAAATGTAAGCCTTATATGTAACACTTGACACTTACGTATTCTAGAATGTCAGGACAATCTTTGTTTCTTAATGAATTGTACACGTGGAACTCTTTTTCTTTAATATTGATGACCAAAAGAGCCCAATGGTTTGTCCCAATGTGCATGGGGGTGAAGAGGAGGTCTAATTCAGTTGGGGGGCTGTCCAGTCTTTGTAAAGCGTAATCGAGATGTTGTTGTTTGCTCTTATTGTCTTTGCATGATTGGACGTAACCTTTAAAGTGGCTCCCAGATATCCAAAAGTATTAAAAATGTTTGGGTTCTCTTGATGGGGGAGAAGTAAGTAAGTGTTGACGTAGCAGTCAATTATGACCGATTTGCTCTGCCCCCCGAACAATAGTTCCTGGATGTCCTTAAATGTGAGGAAATTATCGTATCTTTGGAGAGTGCCACCAAACATCAGATCACTACATGTAAGAAAGGTGAGCATCTTCTGTAAGAATGGAGATGTCATACAGTAATAGATGAACTAATATAATGTAACTGAAAAACTCCGAACTAAAAAAAGGAAATACATGTATTGTAATACGTACTGAGTAATGATGCACTCACTCAGAAATTTTTCAATGCAAGACTTTTCATCCACTCCTAATACTTCTCGGGCGACATAATCCCGTCTCCCCTCTTTCTTGCCCGTTTGAAGTGTGTTTGTACTCTCTTGAGAGACAATAAAGATCGGTTCGGAAGTAGACACATTGACTTTCAGAGCTTTGTAGTACCGATAATCCTCTGACTGCGATGGAATAAGAAATAAAAGAATTTTCTGTAAGGGGACTTTAATGTTACTGTGATGGGGTCTTAATGTTACTGTTATGTAACATTAAGGTTACTGTAACAGAACGTTAAAGTTATGAATCTTCTACTATTAAGGGGAAACTATACCGTATATATCTCCGGTTGCTGCCTTTTTCTCTTCCCAGCTGAAACTCGTCTGGACAATGAAGATGGGGAAATATGACGTCTCTTCCTCTTCTTCTCTTCCTCTTTTGTCTTCCTCTTCTCCGCCTCCTTCCTCTTCTTCTCATCCTCCTTCCTCTTCCTCTTCTTCTCCTCCTCCTCCGTCTTCCTCTTCTGCTCATCCTCCTTGTGACGGACCGGGGTATTTATGCCCATTAAGGCTCCATATCCAGATCCGCCTCCCGCGAATGCACCGAAGTGTCGCAAGGGATATCTCACACTCATGTCCAGTAAGAGTATAAAAGACAAACCACAATAATATAAGACACAAGAAAGTACATGTGCTCATATCTGTTCACAAATTTGTACAACTGTCCCATTACATTAATACATGTCCAATTAAAAGAGTACAACTACCTGGGGCATACCCCGAGGGAGCACAAGCTCACAGAACTCTAACTACTACTCAACTACTGGTGGTACAAGTCTGTCACAATACCACTGCAAGCCAAACACACGGCAAGCCCTGAAAAGAACTGTAGGGGAGTGAGCCTCAACAAGTCACTGGCTCAGTAGGGGCTACCCAAAACAACACTGTAACCACAGACACCTCGACCCCAATGGGTCTCACTGGCAACAATAATAGCCAAACTATTTCATACTCACATTATTACAATAAATAACAATTAAACATGCTTATGATAATAAACATAACGTCCTCAGAAGAAAAGTAGGACTACAGGACTAACATAATATCATTAGTCAGCCCAACAACCAAAGTGCCTAAATCACAGTCTCACTGGCACACTGCTACAACAACGGGTTGCCTAAACTATAAGCCACACAGGCAAGTCACTGCCCAAACTACAAGCTTCACAGGCGAACCTCAAACACTTGAGTAATAGGACTGCTAACAAAGAGTTGGTCCTTTATACTCCAAACCACACTACAGCGGAAACTACACACAAGGTAACGGAACTGGCTACCACGAAGCCAATCCATAACACACTAAAGTTATAATTGGAATCATATCCAAGAAGAGTAAAACTCAAACTGTGGAAGGTCTCACACGGCCTCCACGGAACATAGCTTAACTAAACCACAATATGCCTAGGCCATAAGCCTCATCGGCAAATTACCCACAAAGGTAACATAATTAATAATCACAACTAATCCACAATAAATTATAAGCAAAGATCTACCTAAAACAGTTAGGATACAACAAGTGGCAGGTCAAACCACAAGACCTCCACAACACACAAGTACCCGGAAAGGTTAGTACACAATGTACCACCACAAAACCACAAAGTAACCCACGAAGGAAAAATAGGTACCTACTATTCTGAGGTACCACAACACAAACACCCGAACAAGGGTACAGGTAGGTGATAAACACCACACTGAACTATAATTATATTATACCTTTAGTTAGACACAATATTACAGGTAAAACCTTAATCGACAAGTCACACAAACCACAACTCAGTCACAACTGTGCCAACACCAAGGCACACCTCGAACTGGTCAAACCTCGACCACGAGTCACAAACTCACGAACTACGACAAGTAGCAAAGCACGAGTCAAGCTACAACTAGCGTAAGCAAAGCACGAGTCAGAAAGAACGACGCCACCACACGGGAACGGACTACTGGCTGATCAGGCCAATATCCAACCCGGACAACACAACACAAGAACTACCTCTCAGTCTCGCAGTCACGGACGAAAGGTTCAACTGCCGCTCCACTAGGAAGAAGTCAAACAACTGTGGAGACCAACCAACACCACACCTGCAGACACACAACTGCAGGCCCATGCCTGGCACCTCTAGAGTCTCTGGCCGGAGCACTCTAAAGTAAGGCACTGGAAAACAGGACTAGCTGGGGACCAGTGTCAACTACTGGTGTCCGTACCCCCAACTACGAGCGCGCTACAAGCGACTACACACCCACAACACAAGCCGCTGCCCTACTGCCGTCTTTCCCTCAGCCGGACGTACAACTCAAACTCAGGAGTGAGGGTGTCCAGGAAGACGACACAGACCTCAACGGTACCACACTGTACCGGGACAAAACCCCGAGCACAACAAACACACGTGCCTGGCTCACAAAGAACCTGGGGTACCCGACTAGAGAGGCATTTCCGGAATAGACGCCGGACCACCACACTCGGCTAGCACAAACCACGATACTTACACATATAACCTTTACTTATAATTCACAATATACAAGTGTTAGGATTAGCTTAACATCGGTCACCGTGTGACCCCAAAGCTATCCCACACCAACACATACCTGAACCACAAACTTGCCTATCATTGGTCACAAAATGACCTTCGTGGCAACACAGACCACTTAACACATAAATCAATATAACACTATTCGAAAGACAACAACAAACCAGGGCTAGGTCGGTATGGACCTTCATTGCCCAAACACCACAAAGTCATGGCTAGGCTCACACAGGAACCTCACTGCCCAGTTACTATGATAAATCATAAGAATTACATTACAACAAAGTGTGTAGTAAACACACACTCAAACCACGTAGACAATACGTGTATATTACACCCTGGATGGTGTACCACACATCTTCCACGTAAACCACATGTCTAACACATGGACAACGCCCTCCAAGAGTGCCACGGGTGCCAACGCACCACACATACTACGTAAAGCGATTACGTACATCACACATTATTCATGTAAAACTTGCCCATTACATGAGCAGTATGCTCCAAGAGCATAACAAGTGCACTGGCTTACACCGATCATCGCCATGCACACACAATCACACAATATTCATAGGAAAACTACGTAAACAACACTGCATGGATACATGCACAGGTTGGCGGCAACATCGACTGCCGCTTAAAGGAAATAGACGGCAAACGATCCAGCCGTTTATGTCTTGGCTGATGAACCTGGCGTCAATCGATGTTGACGCCAAGATCTTCAACCCCAGACCCTGCAGAAACCCTAATCCAGCTCTACAGGTTTTCCAACCGTTTAAACTACAGAAAAACATATAAAAACGGTTCCTTTAACATACTAGAACCCGGAACAACCCATTACAACATGCTTTACACATTAAATTCATCAAACCACCCTTTAACCCCGCATGGTACGACTTGATCTGAAAATACAATAAAAATGCTGGTTCAAGTGATTAAGTCGTGTTTTAATGTTTCTAACAAGCTAACAGGGCTCGACCCCTACCTCAGAAACGCAATCAAACTCCCGAAGAACCTCGAATCACGCCGAAACCCGAGAAACGTCCCACGAACACCGCGCTCCAATCCGTCATTCCCCGCCCGATCTGCAGCTACCACGTGCACCACGGCCTTCCCACGAGCTCCCGCCGACCGTCAGAACTCGCGAAGAAGCTCACGGGTGAAGGTGGGGGAAGAGGAAGGGAGAAGGAGGAGAAAGAACAGAGCTCGGGTCTGCCATAAAAACACAGGCATGTTAGGTTAACGTCAACCCTTTGGCCGTTTAACCAGACCGCCACAACTAGACGTCCACAAAGCTTGACGTCAAATTCAACAGTCGACGTCCTCATCGATGGACGTTAACACCATGTTAACGGCACACCACTGCCGCCAACACACAATCGACGTCACCCACCTGGACGCCAACACACTGTGTCCAGCAAGCTGAACACCAACACGGATCCAAACCAAACCCGGTAAGGATCTACACACAACACTAATAGGCCTCACATTGGCCACCAAACCCGCTAAACCTGGATCCACGGGGATCCGGAAAATGCGCGATGTTACACTCCTCCTTTCTCTTCTCCACTTTCTTCAATAGCCTTCATGTTATCCCATACATCATGTACGTACGTATGTACAATTTTTATAAAAGTACTTCAAACATGCATGGCACTTCTTTAGAAACCACAAAATCGTCCCAATTACCTGGAAGCAGTCTGGAATTGTACAATGACCGAACAAAAGGAGAGGAAGGTGAAGTACTAGTCTTGATGCAATATTTTCTAGGTAGAGTACATTCAGTAGGACAAGTCTTCATAAGTAAAGAGCAATTGCAGTTGGAATTGGAAAATTACGTGATCACACGAGGATTTAATTGGAAATATTTGAAGAATGACTATGTACGATTAACTGTACGGTGCAATGTAGATGTTTGCCCATGGCGCCTTCATGCGTCTGTCATTCGTCAAGGTCCAGAATTTGTAATCAAGAGTCTGAACAATATACACAATGGTGGGTGTGACATTATGAGTGAACGACACCCTAGGACATCTAAGAAGTGGGTTGCAAATGCTATGAAGGGGAAACTACTTGATAAACCCACTTATAGAGCAAGTGAAATGATGAGAGACATACGTTGGGATTATGGTATCTCCATCCCTTATTATCAGGTATGCCATGATTTTAATTCTAACACATCACGACTTCTTCTGTAATGCGTACAACGAGAACTGTAAGTTTCTGGTGCTTGTATTGTAACAACTGTAATCATATACTATAAGGGTCTATATTGTAACAACTGTAATCATTACAAATTATACTATATGATTCTATGCAGGCCACATTATCAACAACAGTATAATCTGTAAGATATAAGGACAAGTACTATAACAATCTGTAAATAGTCTGTAAATAGCACTGTATAAATTCATCTAACATACCATGTATCATCATATCAATAGGCATGGTGTGGCAAAGAAGTTGTTGTCAGTTCTCTATACGGAGATTTCAGAACAAGCTATCATATGTTGCACTGGTACAGCGAATGTGCATTATAGTCAAACCCAGGATCGATTTTGTCACTTGAAGTAGACCCGGAGACACAACGTTTCAAATACTATTTCATATGCTTCCAGGCATTTGCATATGGGTTCAAAGTTCGTTGCCGACCTATGCTCTTTTTGGACGGAACTCATATCAAACAACATAGAGTACGTACAAGGGGTTATACTTGCAGCAAGAGCCTTAAACGGTAACAATGAGCTATTCACTGTAGCGTATTCCATCACAGATTCAGAAACATGTGACAATTAGGTCTGGTTTCTACAAATTTTGAAAATGGCATTACTCTCAGATAGAAGGATCGCCTTCCTATCAGACAGGAGGAAAGGTCTGAAGGAAACGATTCCTAACATATTTCCAAATGATAATCCTGGCTACTGTTTCCAGCACATCATGTAGAACTTCAATGACCAATGTGTAGGGAAATATGCCACCCCTTTCAAGAAATTGCTTAGAAAAATCCTACAGCACATTGCCTATGCTGTCACTGAACAAGAGTACCAAGACGCAATGATCACAATGGAGCTTAATTCTGCTGATGCCAAAGAATGGGTGCTTCAAAATGATGTTGACCACTGGTCCCATACTCGTTTCCCGAGACAAAGGTTCGCCTCTTCAATTACACAAGCGATATGTTCTATTACATTCCGCCATTTATGTTCTTAAAGCTAGGCGTTTGCATGTCTTATAGTAATAGATATAAGCTGTTATAGTAAGCATTATCTTACAGTTAGAGATATATGAGGTTACATAAAGTGTTAAATGTGGTTACAATAAGTAGTGAAGATGTGTTAAAGATATATGATGTTAAACTAATTTCCTTTCCATTGTCTCACAGGTTTGGTGAGTTATACTCTAATTTTTGCAAAGTCATTCAATAATTGGATACATGATGTGCGAAGTTTACAAATACTACATATGGTTGACAAAATTAGAATTCAAATGATGGAAATGGCTGCAAAGAGGAAAATTGATGCAGCCTTGTGGGATACTCCATATTGTCCTAAAGTACAAAAAATCATCGAAAGAAAACTTCAAGAAAGAAGAAGCTTTGCAATCCGTCACCCAGACGGAATCAAATTTGAGGTTATTAAAAGTATGAAGATGTACGCCGTAGACCTCCATCAACAAACATGCTCCTGTGGACACTGGCAACTTGTCAAGATTCCTTGCAAGCATGCATGCGCAACAATTGGCAATAACAAGAAGGTCATTTCTCAATATGTTTCAGTATGTTACAGCACAGAAGTGTACAGGGCTGCATACGAAACTAACATTCAACCTATCCCAACATTTGACATGCTGGATCCACCCCAACCATCTGATATTCTGATCAAGCCACCGACAACAAAAAAGTTGCCAGGAAGACCGAGAAAGAGGAGAATACATTCAAGATGAGAAGTAGAGCATGCGTATATTTGTTCAAGGTGCAAACAAATAGATCACAACAGAAGAACTTGTAACAACCCATCCCACAATCCTAAATGAATTAAAATCTTCTATAATTAT
The DNA here is from genome assembly GCA_014218235.1 of Colocasia esculenta. Classification (NCBI taxonomy): domain Eukaryota; kingdom Viridiplantae; phylum Streptophyta; class Magnoliopsida; order Alismatales; family Araceae; genus Colocasia; species Colocasia esculenta. Next base: position 40,576,134 of record CM024763.1, on the reverse strand, counting down.
TCTTTACCTACAAAGTGTAAGTGATGTCAATGGTTGCTGTAAGTGTGAAACACACGTTATGTAAGTCCAACTTCCATGGTTGGCAGAGGTGGATAGATAGGCGGACATGTCACTTCATGGCATTCAAAAGGACGGAAGGGTAAGATGGGAATGAGAAAAAGAGACGGATGCAAAAGAGATGGAACTCGTGAATTGAGGGTCCTAAATGGTGACGTCTCAAACGTAGGGACTCCAAATTAAACTAGGCGAAAAAGTAAGGACTCTAGTCTTCCAGTATTCTAACAGGGACGAGGAAAAAAGTATCACCCTTTGACATGGATCCCCAATTAATTTTCCCAAGTTTTTATCTCCCATAGAAATATCTGGGTCAAGCTTTCATATGGCAACTCGGAGATAAGATCAACTCTGTTCAAAGGTCTCATCCCAGCATTGTAGTGCTTTAGTTAGCTTTCTAACTTCCATGTAAGTCCCTAGGTCATCTGAGAAACACAGAACTATCATCGTAGACCTTGCACAATTCAGTTTACACTTTATTCACACTCTATTTCTCCCTTATCTTGGAGAAATTCTGTCAAAAAAAGTATGAGAAGGGAAATAAAAGATCTGGAGAGAGAAAATTTTGACCTTCTAACTTAAAATTGAAGATTTAATTGTTGAATTTGACTTAATAAATGACAACTCAATTATTAACTACGTCTCATTTAAAGAGAGTTCAAATGATAAGTGTGGTCTAAGAAACACCATTGAGCTTCACAGTATCACCCACGAGAAGGGCTCCCTAACTCGACATGAAGCCCTAGGATAGTAAGTGAATAACTCTCAAAACATTGCCTTTGGAACGCACTAGTTCATGGATACTCCATTAAATCGACAAGATTTTAGTCCCGTGATGTAATCTTCATCAAGAATGCCCTTAACTCGGAGGCTCTACACATTAGGAAAATCTGACTTAATAAGAGTGGTTAACTAGATAGATTCTTAGCTCGACCCAAAGAAGATCAAAATAGTCAAGACTCTTATCTGATTTTAAAGTTAGCACACTCTATTGAATGGGTGGATGTGGAGCCATAAAATTGAAAGTGCATGATTATCCATGATTAGAACCCCTAAATCTCATAATTAACAAATTAGAGAATCCTAGATAGCCACTCCGTCAAGAGTTTCACCCACGTCTCAACCTTATCAACCGCCACATCTTGTGGATCCGTTTGGGGAAGCTAACATCCATATAATTTCTTGGTAACCCATTGAAAAAAGATATGAGATTCTAAATATTTAAATTAGTGGGGAACAATCTTAAATTGCCTCCTCTCTTTCTTGTAACTTGATCTTTGTCTATTTTATTGACTTAGATATTGGAAGATTTTCTTTGAGTTTCACCTTCCAACACCCCTTATCCTTTATTTTTTTCTTGCAAATTACTTTTTGATGAGCTCGAGTGACATCTATCTTCCCAAACTCAAGGCAGTCGAACAGTCTGCACCAAAGTTCAAGATCATCCCTCTTCAGGATCTTTTGTTAAGGATTCCTCCTTGTAAAAATTTTGCATATCTTTCATTCTCATTATTTTTTGTAATCTTCTTTGATTAACTTATGTTGTCAAATTAAGATGCAGCTTACATAGATTTGTAGCACTGAGAATATTCTGCTCTCTCCCATGAAATTAAGTTTGTGGACGGCAGTTCCCCAACAAAATAGAAGAACTGGCATCTTGTGTCAAACACACACACACACACACACACACACACACACACACACACACACACACACACACACACACACACACACACACACACACACACACACACACACACACACACACACACCACACACACACACACACACACACACACACACCACACACACACACACACACACACACACACAAATTGAAGAATATTAGTTGCATTGATGAGGACGTTGAAATATCTGTTTTCTTTAAAAAGGCTGATGTGATAATTATGAAATTTCAGGAGTAACATCACAATTAAAAATGGAGCAACACTTTGCTGCACGCCGTACGTGCGTATCAGTCAGTCATTGGTTGGCTGTCACTTCACCTAATTTGCGCGTACACAATACGCACCAAGTTTTGCTCTTAAAAATGTGTGGTATCAGCATTGGTTAGGAGAAGGTCAAAACACTTTGTGGTGGTCTTTCCCTATTTGAGCCTGAGCCAAATGGGCCTCCACTGAAGAAGAAGGGGAAGTCGCTCTCCGGAAGTGGGACATTGCCTGCAAAACCAGAACCGATCAGGGGGGCCCGGTTTAAGAACCGGGAAAACCCTATAATGCTTAAGTCAGTGAGAGACTTTAAAGGCAGGGGGTTTTTTGTGTGTGGTTCTACTGGGAGCGATGTGAGTTGGAGCATGGTATTACGTCTTACCTTACATGGCACTGTACCTGAGCCTTTTATAGGCGAGTGTGCTGAAGAGGAGAGGCGTTACGCTTCTCTGGTCGTGCCCGAAAGGGGCATGCCGGTTGGCGCATTTGACGGGGTCATTGGGCGTCGAGGCATCCGATGAGGTGCTCGGCAGTTAATGCGCCTCTTGATCGTGGGGCGTGTGGCCCGCGGTGGTTATAACTGTCGTATGGACACGAAGAGGGCGCTCGGGTACCCTCGGCGATGGGTCTCGAACAGGTTGCCCATTGAGGGAAGGCGAACCTGCTATTCGGTAGCTCTAGGGCCAATGGTTTCTGCTCGAGGGGGTCTGCTCGATAGGGATCGGGCAGACCAGCAGGCGTCTGCGGACGGCCCAAGTAGAACAGGTATTGCCAAGGGCGCTTGAGATGGACGTCCGAGGATGTATGGTGCCCCAGAGCAATGCAGTGCCAGCTCATTCCACTACAGACTATGCGAACCCCGTCGATGGGCTTAGGTGGCAGGAAGTGGCCACCACACTTGGCCCCCACGCCATCAGGCCGGCTCGGGAACCGGGGCGCCTGAATGGCGGTAGAGCAATCAAACGTTCTGCTCGCATTAAATGCGATGACGACCTCGGACGTGCGAATGATGATCGGTGCTGACGCTTCGTACTCTTCCCCTCGAAAGAATCGGAGGGTTCATGGTGAAGGAGGGTATCATGGCGAACCAGGAGCCTCTCGATTTGCCCGAACGGTCGCCTAGGGCGAAAGGGCATTTTAGAGCTTCTAAGGTGTCCCGCCTTCTCTCCTTTATAAGGAAGGGGAGAGGCGAAGGCGGGGCACCATGCTTTCGAAAAATCCTCTGCTGAAAAGCTCTCATACCTCTTGAACTCTCTTGTTTCTTCGTCTCCCTCTTCATCTCCGGCGATGTCGCAAAAGGGCAACGCAGTGGCCGGCGCGAACGGTGGCGGTGGTGCGCCGGGAGCCATCCAACGGGAGAAGTACCACTTCTTCTAAGGGCTTCGAGAACGGTATCACATTGGGTCAGAATACGACATCATGCTCGCAAAGGAGGATGAACCCTACTGGTGGGAGAAGACCGGATGCGTTACGATGTCGCATGACATCTTGGAAGCTGGGTTCTGGCTGTTGTTGTCGGCGGTGGTGAAGGACCTGCTCAACACCTGGGGGATAGCCCCTGTTCAACTGGCGCCAAATAGCTGGAGGAATATATGCGTCTTCTGCATATCGTGCAAGGTGCGAGGTATCGAGCCCACCGCCAATCTCTTCTGGAGCCAGTTCGTTCTGAGTGCGTCGCCGAGGACAAGCCAGAATGTCTACTACACCAAGCATCGGCCGGACCGCATGAGGATTGAGTTCTCCCCCCGGTTATCCAGTGAAAAAGGGTGGACACACAAGATTCTCTTCTTCGCACGAGGTGCGGAGGCGCCGGAATGGGGGTTCCCTACGCGGGTGAAGGGCGCGCGCAAGGATATCTACCCCTTGATGCAAAAGGATGAAGTGGCGCTTGCGGAGCATCTCAGCAACATCTTCGTCGAGAAGGCGGAGGAATACATCACCGAGGCTTAGCTGGTCCAGCATGGGCTCAGCTGATCATGGAGTAAGTGACTGTGTCTCCTCTCTCCTTCTTCTGCTCCTCGGGAGCCATTTTTCCTAACCTCTTTCTTCTTACGCAGCCACTAAGGAGCTAGAGGCGGGCATGGATATAGAGGATATGTCCCTCTACACCGAGCAGATTGTTGTCACATCATATGTGACAGTCATCGGTGAGGAGCGTCTTGCCGTTGCCGCCCCGAGCTGTCCTGCCGAAGGACAGGGTGCCGCTAGTTCGAGGGTCCCTGAGAAGGGATTCGAGAAGATCCGCCTAAAGAAGAAGGTTACAGCAAAGGTGGCCTCAAGGGCTGTAGCCTGGCCCCTACCTGAGTAGCAACCAGCCGAGTATGAGGCTGAAAGAGGGGCGACGAGGAGCCCACTCTAGAAGAAGAAGAAGCGAAGGCTAGTGATAGCTTCACACCCATCGGCTGATCTGTCGGCCAGAGAGGACGAGGAGGACGAGGGCGCCATGCCGCCACTTGAGCGGAGGAAGAGGCGGAAGACCGCGGGGGCATCTGGGGAAGAGATGCCCCAGGTACCTACCCTGACGCACCCCGAGGCTGCTGAGAAGGTGGCGGTCGACCTCGGGCTTGTTGAGGTGAGTTGCTCGTCCAGGGACTCGGACAAGGAGCAGGTGAGGGCGCCGACGCCGCAGGGCCCTGTCGAGGGCCGTTTTGAAATAGCGCCCGCGGAGGTCTCAAGCACCAGAGGTGCCGAGGAGGACGTCGCGACCAGTGGCGAGGGGGTCTCCGAGCACCATAGTGGGGAGCTTGAGGAGACCCCTGCATTGAAGGACGCCAGACCTGGTGAAGGCGCCGGTGCAACAGAGGGTGCTGCCGCCAGCACCGAGGACAAGATATCCTTGGCAAGAAATACAGCCCTGCCCGGAGGCCAAGAGGTCGCCAAGGGAACTGCCGCAGCGACGGAGACCGCCGAGGGGGCTGCTACAGCAACGGGGGCAGTCCTGCCCCCCATGCCCCCCACCGAGGTGGTTACTGACGTAGCCATAATCGCCGAGGTAGCTGCTGGTGCCCGGGGGTGGTAGGCGAGGAGCGGGCTGAAGATTCCGACGACGATCGGAGGCCGCTCTGGGAAGTACTACGAAAGAAACTTCCCAAGGTTCCCTCAGTGGCGGCACTGGAGGCGACGCTCCGCTGCATTGAGGAAAGTACACCAAGGGAGCTTCCGGCGAGCCCTTCTGCCTCCCACCTCGATCGGGTAGCGAGGTGTTAAGACCTTCAGGCTGAGCAGTCCGAGGGGGCATCAGATGACGGCTATCACCCAGAAAGCCATGCGGAAGATGGCGTGGGTGATGATATTGATTTGGGGGCCCTTATGGATGGGGTCTCCAAGTCGCTGGACGTTTTGAGGGCCTTAGCTGCTCGGGCCCAGAACCAAAAGCACCTGTGGGAGGCACAAACAGCTTTTTGCCAAGACCTTACAGCGCGGCACAAGGCTCGCGAGAAGGAGCTGGAGGATGAGGTGAAGAACCTCAAAGCTGCTCTCCAGGCCTCGGAGCTGAGTTTGGCTTTAGCACGGGCCGAGAAGGACGCTATCGCCAAGGTCGTTGCTGGTGCGGGGACCCGCGCTGTTGCCGAATACAAAGCCAGAGCGGACTTTCGAGAAGACCTAGAGCAGTATGGGGCCCGCTGTTATAGAGTGGGCCTCAAATATGGAAGAGAGTACGGAGAACGGCTGTCTTGGGTCGATCGTGCCCGAGAAGCCTTAGAGGCTGCCGTTCGAGAATGCTGGCGCCGTACCAACGATGCCCGTCTGCATGGTGTCTGATTCGCAACGTTTCATTCTGGGCGAATGCCTTCTTAGGGTGACGGCGTTGGCCCTTCCGAGCAGGCTCCTTAGTCCTCCTGCTCATATGTTCTTCTCGTTTTTTGTAGGTTTTTGTTACCAAGGTCCAGGGGACCTTCTGCAAGAAAATTGGAATTACGAAAATTTCCTCTTCAGAAATTGTCTATGGCTTCTCTTTTTCTATCTTCTCCCTTTGGCTATTGTCCCTGCTCGGATTGGGATCCGCTGGTTTTGGTTCCGAACAAGGGTGTATGCTAAACCCTCATTTGGCCCTGGGGGTCAACATATCCCTTTGTGTTGTATAAAACTTTGAAGTATGGATATTTTCAGACACCTCCTCAGGTGAACCATAGGAACAGGGAGAAGAGAAGTAGGATGCCGAACGAAGGCTTTTATAGATAGTAAGCCTTCAAGTTTGATACATGCCAGGTCCTGGGTATGGCTTCGCCGCTAGGAGTAGCAAGTTTGTATGAGCCTTTCCCGAGGACCTGTGTGACCTGATAAGGTCCTTCCCATTTAGGGGCGAGCTTGCCGACCGCTCTTCGGGGGTCTGAGGCTGAGCAGCGGCGTAGAACTAAGTCACCCACGTTGAAGCGCCTTTCTCGAACTCGAGCATTGTAATACTGCGCGAGCCATTGCTGGTAGGAAACGAGTCGAATGCTGGCGTCGTTTTGTCGTTCGTCGAGCATGTCGAGATTTTCCCGAAGAGCACGGTTATTGGCAGCTTCGTCGAAATGGGTTGTTCGGAGAGTGGGGAGAGCCACTTCTAAGGGCACAACGGCCTTCGAGCCGTAAGCCAAGTGGAAGGGCGTTTCTCCTGTTGGCACTCGCGCTGTTGTCCGGTGGCACCAAAGCACATTGGGGAGCTCATCAATCCACGAACCTCCCGCAGCCTCCACCCTTGTGCGAATCCCGTGCAGTAGTGTTCGATTGGCGTTCTCAACCAAACCGTTTGCCTGGGGATGTGCTACGGAGGTGAAGTGGTTGTAGATACCGAGCTCGGAGCACTTTTGCTTGAAAAAGGTGCTGTCGAACTGCTTCCCGTTGTCCGAAGTGATGACCCTTGGAACCCCGAACCGGCAGAGGAGGTTTTTCCACACGAACTTCCATGCAGCCTGCTCGGTGATTGCGGCCACGGGTTCAACTTCGATCCACTTGGTGAAGTAATCGATAGCTACGAACAGGAATTTCTTCCAACCTTGGGCCTCCGGGAAGGGACCCAAGATATCGATGCCCCATCTAGCGAAAGGGCGAGGTTCGAATAGGTTGTGAAGCTGCTCGGTAGGCTATTTGATGAGTTGCCCAAACTTCTGACATTCCGGGCACCTCCTGAAAAAGGTCACACAATCCTTTTGAAGAGAAGGCCACTAGAACCCTACTCGAATGATGCTGTGTGCTAGCGTTCTGCCCCCCAAGTAGCTACCGCATAGCCCTTTGTGAACCTCTTCGGTGGCCGCAAGAGCCTCTTCGGGGTTGAGGCACCATAAAAGAGGTCTTGAAAGGGATCGTCGGTACATCTTGCCTTCTACGAGGGTGAAACACTGAGAGCGCATCCTGATCTTCTGAGCTTCGCCCTGCTCGGGCGGAAGCTCGCCTCGAAGTAGATAGGCCAGGAGAGGGTCCATCCAGCTCGGAGCTAGTGGGCCTGTCTCAATGGCGGTGACGTCTACTTTGGTGCTCGGCGAGGCGAGCTCTTCAATGAATACGGAGCGAGAAGGGGCGATGTCACCTGAAGATGCCAACTTGGCAAGTGCATCTGCTCACACGTTCTGCTCCCGCGGGACGTGTATAACCTCGAAGTAAAGGAGGCATTATGCTGGGCTCTTGACCTGCTGGAGGTATTGAGCCATACGAGGTTCCCTTGCTTCGAACTGCCTGCTTACTTGACTAGCAACCAACTGGGAGTCACTGAAGACCCTGAGTTGAAGGGCTCCGAGGTGTCTAGCCATGCGGATGCTGGACAACAATGCTTCATTCTCGGCAACGTTGTTGGAGGCCATAAAGCAAAATCAGAGGGCGTATTGGAACTCTAATCCCTCTGGAGAGGTGAGGACCAAGCCAACTCCGCTCCCTGTAACACAAGAGGATCTGTCAACGTATAGCTCCCACGGGGGCTCGTCGGCCAACGGAGGGTCCTGCTCGGTAGGGAGAGTGCACTCTGCGACAAAGTCCACCAACGCTTGAGCCTTGATTGCTGTCCTTGGGTGAAAACTGATGTCAAACTCGCCGAGCTCTATGGCCCATTTGATAAGTCTGTCGAAAGCCTATGGCCGCTGGAGGATAGACTTCAGCGGTTGGTCGGTAACGACTGTAATAGAATTGGCCTGAAAATAGGGCCTGAGTTTCCGAGCAGCCGTGACCAAGGCGAGGGCGAGTTTCTCTGCTCGGGGGTACCTCCTCTCGGCTTCCTGGAGGACCCTGCTAATGTAGTACACCGGATGCTGTGCCGCTCCCTCTTCTCTGATCAAAACTGCGCTGATGGAATGTTCGGTAACCGAAAGGTATACGAACAGTGGTTCTCCGAGCACGGGCTTTGAGAGAATAGGTGGGGCTGCCAAATATGCCTTCAGCTCGGTGAAGGCAGCTTCACATTCTTCAGTCCACCGTACATGCCCCCCTTGCTATGAGGTGCCTTTGGGGCCTCGCAGCAACTTGAAGAAGTTGAAACTTCTTTCAGCGGCTCGGGACATGAACCGGTTTAGCGTAGCAAGGCTCCCAGTGAGACGTTGGACGTCGTGCACCGTCTTCGGACTGCCCATCTCAAGTACGGCCTGGATTTTCTCTAGGTTTACCTCTATCCCTCTATTTGAAACGAGGAAGCTGAGGAACTTACCCGAGCGCACTCCGAAAGCGCATTTGGATGGGTTGAGCTTCATATTGTACTTCCGCAGAGTTGCGAAAGTTTCTTCAAGATCGGAGATGTGGTCGATGCTCGGGAGCATTTTGACTAGCATATCTTCGACGTAGACCTCCATATTGCGTCCGATCTGCTGCTCAAACATCTTATTGACCAATCGCTGGTAAGTCGCACCAGCGTTCTTTAGGCCGAAGGGCATCCTGGTGAAGCAGTACAACCCTAGGTCTGTGACAAACGTGGTAGCGTCCTGGTTCGGAGGATGCACACTAATCTGGTGATAACCAGAGTAAGCATCCAAGAAGCTGAGAAGCTCGTACCCGGATGTAGCGTCCACTAGCTGGTCGATGCGCGGTAGAGGAAAGTTATCCTTGGGCGTTGCCTTATTGAGGTCCTTGTAGTCGATGCACACATGCCATTTGCCATTGGCCTTGCATACAAGGGCCACATTGGAGATCCACCTCAGGTACTGGGCTTCCCGAAGGAGCCCAATGGAACGGCTTCTAACGACGTGATCCAAGATCACGGTCTGCCGTTCTCGATTGACAGCACTACAAGAAAAAGCGCATATAGAGACCGATTTAGAGACCAAAATTTTCGGTCCCTATTCGGTCCCAAAATAGGGACCGAATAGAGACTGAAATTTTCAGTCCCAAAAATAGAGACCGAATAATTTCGGTCCCTATTCAGTCCCTGAGACCGAATAGGGACCGAAATTATTCGGTCTCTATAGTTGGGACCGAATAATTTCAATTTCGGTCCCTATTCGGTCCCTGAATAGGGATTGAATAGGGACCAAAAATATTCGGTCCCTGAAATTATTCGGTCTCTATATTTGGGACAGAAAATATTCGGTCCCTATTCGGTTCCTATTCAGGGACTGAATAGAGACCGAATATTTCGGTCCCAAATATAGAGACCGAATAATTTCGGTCTCTATTCGGTCCCTGAATAGGAACCGAATTGAGACTGCATTTTAGACCGAATTGAGACTGAATTTTGGTAATGAAATTTAGTTCGAAATTACCATAATTATCATAAAAATATGTTTATACCAAAAATGTGGATATTGAGAATTTTTTATGCACGGTTAATGAGGTAAATATGATTTATCTACTTTTAGGATAATTTATACTTGATAAATATTTTTTCAGAAAAATTTTAAATAAAAATTACCAAAAACTTGTTTACGTAAGATTTAACATGCATCTAAATATGAACATGTGTAAGTAGTGGTAGGTATATGTGTAAAAGTGTATATATTTATTAGTATATATATATATATTTATATGTGTGTTTGTGTGTGTGTGTTAATAAAAGAAAAGATAAAATAATGTCTAAAAGATTATTAGGTATACTTACGTGTTTTAGCTAATATTCAGTCTTAGCTTGGCAAGTGTTCTTGTGAATTGAAGGATTCTTATTCTTCTTCTTATTTTTCTGACTGTGTTTTGGAAATAGTACTAGTAGTGTCAACACATCTATCCAGTAGTGTTGACCTATCTATCTAGTAGTGTCAGTTAACACTATCTATCCAGTAGTGTCAACACTATCTATGCAGTACTAGTGTTGACCTATCCGTACTCATGTGTCAACACTATCTATATATCCAGTAGTACTGTCACCATTATCTATCCAGTAGTGTTGACCGATTTATCCCTTATAGCGTCGACCTATCCCTTCATAGTATCAACCAATACCTTGTAGAGAGTTGACACTTTCCTTCAGAGTGTCAACACTCTCTTCTATTCAGGTTGACACACTCTGTTAATTTTCAAATCAACTTATAACTCATGTCTCCAGTGACTTAATTAGGTCGACACACCCATATTCTAGGTCGAATAAAAAGCTCTTTTTTTCTTCCAGAATATGGAGAACAATATGGACCTTTCTCAAAATTTTAAATAATTAATCTGAATTCTCAGGTCTACACACACAACGAACTCACACTTTAATCGTATGTGTTGTTATCTATCGAAATTAGGGCTGTAAATGTGTAACACCTTGATTTTTTTTATAAAAATACTTGGTCATTTGTGTATAATACATGATGACGTTTCAATTAGTTCGAATATTACGCACACCTCTATTACTAAAATAAAGCTCGGTAATAAACACACAAGAGGCCCATAAATTAATAACCTAAATAATTAAAATTATGTTGATGGAAAAGGATTAAAATAGAATTATATTATATTAAAGAAATATATGGAATTTTATATATGTATATATATATATCAATTATGGCACAATGATTACGTAAGGTAATCACTTCATCCTGCGTAACTTGGGTTACGTAAGAACTGCATTACGTGTTTAACCCAGGTGAAATCCTTTCGAAGATTTCATCGCCATTGTTTGTTGCAAACGTAAGGTAATCACTTCATCCTGCGTAACTTGGGTTACGTAAGAACTGCATTACGTGTTTAACCCAGGTGAAATCCTTTCGAAGATTTCATCGCCATTGTTTGTTGCAATCTCGCATGCGGATAAACCCCACCTTTAAACCCCGCCAATGATCCTTATCTTATCCTCCCGCACATGCTGCTGCTGCTATGCTTTACTACTCCTACAACTGCTTTACTGCTACTACTGCTTTACTGCTGCTACTGCTTTGCTGTTGGTGATGCTATGCTTAGGACTGTTCATTTCTCGGTCCAACCCGAACCGAACCGAACCGTTCGGTTCGGTTTGGTTCAACTAACTAAAGTTCGGGTCAATGAACCGAATCAAACCGGTTTAATGTTAAATAGTTCGGTTCGATTTTTTCTTCCTTAAAATTGAGCCGAACCGATTGAACCGAAACAACCCTAAAAAGCCCTAATCTGGTCACGCAGCCCTTCTCCCTCCCGGTCTCAGTTCAGCCTCTCCTCTTTCTTTGCTACACAGCGGAGTGTCGGAGCCCCTGCTCTTCAGCCTCTCCCATCGCCCCGAGCACGAGCAGTCGAGCCTCCTCGGCCAAGGTGGTCGTCGCCGTCCGTGCAACATTCTTGGACAACATCGTCTTCTTCTTCGTCGGTGTCTTCGACATCTTCTAAAACCAGCAGAGACTTTCGCCTGCTTTCTTGGCTAAGAAGACCAGACGTGTTGGTGCTGCAGGTGAGAGATCTCCATTCTATCGATTTTGAGTGGAGCATCGAGAATGCCCGAGCCATTGGCCTTTTTATTTCTATCGATTTTGAGTGGAAATCTATTGTACTCCTGACTAGGGCTGTAAACGGATCCAAATAATATCGTGGTCGTCGGACCCGTCGCCGCCGACGCTGTCCATCGTGGTTGTCGAACCCGTCGCCGCCATCGCCCCTGCGACCCAGCCCCTCCGTCGTCGTCGCCTCTCACCACTGCCGCCGGTCGATCGGTTTGAAAATAAAAAAATTTCGGTTCGGTTTCAAACCAAATTCGGTTTGGTTCGGTTTGGCGATCTCCTAAACCGAACCAAACCGATAAAATCGAATTTTATATAATTTATTTTAAATTTATATATATATATTTAAATATGTTTAATATATATATATATATACATGATATATATCTATATACATATATATATATATATGTAAATGTACACATTGTGTAGGGTATTATGGTCATCTTATAGATCTCACCCTTTCATCCAACGGCTGCCATTAAACACCCAAAAAACCACCCTAAAGATACCCACGGTCGCCCCAAATCTTGCAAGTCTTGCTTGGCATCTACATCTCCTGATTCTCCCGTTCAGCCGTTCTCTGCTCCTGGCGAGGGTTTGGTGGGATTGAGGGAGGCGGCGCCACGGACGGCACACCAGGGAGGTAGGGACAAGGAGACGACGTCGACGACACCAGGCGCAGGCAGGCAACGTCGACGGCACACCAGGCACAGGCAGACGGCATCGACGCTGATGGCGTGGACGGCACACCAGTGAGACCAGAGACGGCGCGGATGGGCCGGATAGCACACCAGGTAGACGACGTGGACGGCGCGGACGGCAGACCAAGGAGACGACGAGGACGGCGTGGACGGGCCGGACGGCGCATCAGGGACTAGGAAACGACGCGGACTACACACCCGGGAGACGACGCGGACGGCGTGGACGTGCCGAACAGCGCACCAGGGAGACGACGCGGAGCCGTGGACGGCACGCCAGGGTCCAGGGAGACGAGCACAGGTAACATCTCCAGTTTCTCATTCTCATTTGAACGATTCTCTCATTTGTGGGTTTGGCGACTGCGGTTTTTTTAAGGCGCCGAAGCGCACCTCGAACACCTGCGGCTGGGTGCTCATCGGACTACCCCAATATATGTAGGAAATATTTCTCTATTAACTTTGCTGGCCTCCCCTCCCATATGTTTGACCAAAGCTATAATTTTGCTGGCCTCCCGGTAAGTTTGATCGAAATAATCTTATATTAACCACTTTATTGAGATGTATCTCTCATTGAGATCATCAATTAATTGACATCACAGCGGGGGCACCATCCAAGCTTGTCATCACTATACTTGTATTCAATCTTTTTCTTTCTCGTGTTAAAAAACGGAAGCTTAAAGTAGCTTCAATCAAAAAGTGTTCATGCCACTTTGTGGGAAGCAACATGTAGCTTTCCTTTCCAACTGGAGAACTAATGGATGAAAGTGGAGTTAACTTGCTTGGGGGGTGGCTACACCAGTCAATTTCTTTCCAACAACTTGATTTTTTTATTTTTGTTTTTGGTGGGGGTGCAGTAAGGGAGTTCAGCTCCAACTGATGATATTAAGAGGATAAAAGGCCTTTAGTTAGTGCAGAACAGAAAGCAAACTAGCTGGCAGATCAGAGAGATCCCAGCTAGTAAACAGAGTTCTAGTGAGACCCAGTTTTGATGCAATATGAGCTGCAAGAATCTAGGGATAGAAGTGATCACAATATCCTTGTTCTTGGTGAGAACTTTGCAATCTTCAACCAGTGAGGAGACTCGCCAAGGAGGGGGCCTTCTTGTTAGGGAAATGCTTAATGCACGTCTGTCCGGGCAAATGATTTGTCCGGGCGGACGAGTTGGCGCTGCCGCGTCAGCGGGGCAGCGCCAGCTCGTCTGTCCCGTGCCTGGGCGGACGTGCACGCAGCGTTTCTCTTCTTATTATGCGATGGGATTATTCGCAAAGTTGAGTCCAGGTGAAACTCTAGATGTCATTCGGATTCTTGGGTTTTGTTTGGATTCAAGAGGACCATTAGATAGAGTTCTAATGAGGGTGAAATTTTTGAGGGGTTCTCGCTTAAAAAGACCTTTGACGGTGGCTTTGAATTGCTATGACGTCAGGTGTAGTAAGAGCCACCGAATTGGAAAGAACAAAATATGAATAAAGTGATTTGATTTTCTCTGACATTTCATTGAGCAAGTTGTGTGTGTTCTGTGCATTGTCTGTGTTTTCTTCTTCTCTTCTACATTCATTGAGCAAGTTGTGTGCGCTTCGGCACCTTGGGGTTGGGGGTTTCAGTGGGGAGGGAACAGTGGGGGGGGGGGGGGGGGGGGGGGGGGCGCTGTGCAGGCAGAATTAGGTGTGATGACCATTGCAAGTCAAAATTAGCCACCCTGGATCCGGCAGCCCTATTCCTTTTTCTGCCATGTGATTGATCTTGGTGATCACCTTCGAGTTTGGAAGAAGTTGGGAGATGTTTAAGCTTGTACTTCTAAATTCTTGTGGTGCTCTGTCTGGGTTTGGATAGCTTCTGTGATATGTATGTTGTCCCTTACATGTCAAATTCCTTCCATTTCAGGAGTGACTGAAATTTTCATTGTGATCCAGGTTTCTCTTTCCATAGTCTCTTAAGCAGATTCAGAAGCAAGATGAACCATGGATTCTGTCTCCTTATCAGCAGAGCTACCAAAATCTATCTATGTTCTTCTTCTTCTACTTTTATATTTTTTACAGAAATCCATGGTTAACTACAATAGATATCCTATTTTTTTATTTTGTTCATACTAAATTCATGAGTTTTAAGCACAGTTTGCAACTCTATTAATGCCATAATTTTGAATAGTTTTAAGCATAGTCTTAAGCACAGTTTGCAACTCTATTTTGTTCATTTCCCGTTGTAGCACTGTCGCAATGTAGCTACGGTGCTATCTTTCCTTTTTCTTTAAATTTTGTATTCACTCTAATTTTTATTAAACTTAAGTTCTAGGAACTAATAATACCTTTCATTAACCATATGTGCAGGGAAAAGAGGTTACTACTCAGATTCTATCCAGTTTCTAACTGCCTCAGTAGGTTTTTTTTTGTACTTAATTTATATATACTAAAATTATCAAAATTCAGCTTTTATAGATCATTTAACTCCTCCTGTAATGTATAAGCTTAGAGATGAAAGACAATTATTTTCAATTTGGTGACAGAAAGTCTGAATATGATAACACTTATGCAATTGGGAATTTCTAAATCTCAGACAGGTGGGTAAATTTTGAGTCTCTTTCATATGTATTATTCAACATGCATGTAAAAAATCTAATAGGCTTCTTGATATCCAACTCACAGATTAGTACTTATTCTTTAATAGGATTCTC
Source organism: Colocasia esculenta (assembly GCA_014218235.1). Lineage (NCBI taxonomy): Eukaryota > Viridiplantae > Streptophyta > Magnoliopsida > Alismatales > Araceae > Colocasia > Colocasia esculenta. The sequence goes on along the minus strand of CM024763.1, from coordinate 40,560,983 downwards.
CAAATGTAAAGTTATGACTGCATGCATGTAATTTTATTAGAACTTATCAGCATTGGAGATAAAATCTCAATAAACTATCTCCCTGTTTTTATTTTTTTCATATTTATGTGGGTTATTATTGCACTGTTTATATGCATGCTTTAGTTTTTATTTTCTTTTTAACACTGCACACACTTCACGAGAGCGTGTTAAGCCCGTGTCATTGAACCTCCGTTCAAGACTTTGGGATTGATGTGCACGAGTCTTATTTTCAAAGATGAGAACGTGTATATCTAACTCAAAGTCCTGAATTGTCCCGTTTTGGACAGTCTGTGAATGTTTGATCGCAGTTAGGTGGTCATTTACTATGTGTTGTATTATTTGTTGAAAATTTCGGGTGTGTCTACTCACTCCTCTCTGATAACCTTTATGATTTAGAATATTTCTTAACCACTTATTAGTAAGTGTTTAAGAAAAATCTTAATCAATAAATAATTTTGGTATATCGGAGAGGTGTGGGGAGATGCTGCCGAAATTTTCAGCAAATAATACAATCACATAGTAAATGGTCATCTGAGTGCAATCAAATATTCACATATGGATAAAAAGTGATAATCTAAATAATAAATCCTTCCTATTCATTTCGGTTGCGTCGAAGGATGTGTGATTTAGAATTTTAAAGTTATTTGTCTATTGATATTGTTTGGGCGTAGGACAGCAATGGCTTCAAACCGTTCATGGATGTATCGCAGAATAGTTGATCATGTGGTGTCCCAGGAGTTTAGGGTCGGAGTTGAGAATTTCGTTCAGTTTGCATTGGGGAATCCAAATGCAGAAGTAGACAGGCAAGGTGGCATCCGATGTCCTTGTATGATTTGTAAAAATTTGAAGTGGAATTCCCATGGGAAGTTCAACGCCATTTATACAGAAAAGGGTTTGTTGAAGGTTATATGAATTGGACATGTCATGGTGAGGACTTCTGGTCGCACGAGCCTAGTAATGTGGAAGGCACAAGTACGTACGTGGATATGGTTGTAGATACTGCTGGTCCGGCATTCAGTGTACATGTGGATCCTGTATACGCTGAAGACGTGCCGAATAAGGGAGCCGAAAGATTCTATCAGTTACTTAAGGATGCTGATGAGCCATTGTGGGATGGTTGTCAAAAGCACACTCGGTTGTCAGCGGTGTCACAATTGTTGAACTTGAAATCTGAATTTCATATTTCTGAGAATTGCTTTGATCGTCTCCTCCTCATCATCAAGAGCATGTTACCTCCAGATGAAAAGCTGCCTCCAAATTTTTATCGTGCCAAGAAGATGGTGAATGATTTAGGACTTGGATATGTGAAAATAGATGCATGTCCTAATCATTGTATGTTGTATGACAAAGAGAATGCAGATAAGGTATCCTGTTCAGTTTGCCGTCATGATAGATTTAAACCTAAAAGAGGGGTCAATTCTAGGGGAAAGGATATACCTTATGCGTCATTGCGATATTTCCCCCTTACACCCAGGCTGCAGCGGATGTATATGTCTTCAAAGACAGCTGGACATATGAGGTGGCATGTAGAAAGAGTACGTCGGGACATGGATATTATGACTCATCCTGCAGATGGCGAATGTAAGGCCCTTGATTTTCACCTTGTTTGTTAAGTATATGTATGTGCGTATAAGTGTATACTATTGATGTATGATTATTATGTATAAGTATTTATTGATATAAATTGTATGAATTAGTATTATTGAAATGTACATAGTATATTCAAGTACATATATGTATGTATATATATATATATATATATATATATTTAAGTGTGTAGTATTATAAATTCTGCATAATTAAAGTGAGTTTTGTCGGCCAGTCGGCGTCCACATCGGCTGACGCTGACCAGGGGTAGGCGGCAATATCGATGGACGCCCATTTTTGTATAGGCGACCATGGATATGGACGCCAATATCCCAGATCTGTTACGTTTTCAGATCCAGAAACACCTCCGGAAATTGAGCCTCTTGTTTAGGAAACCTTTCCCAACGGCTCTGAGACTTGCCCCTTTAACCGATCAGACCCCCAACCCTTTATAATATCCAAATTTCGGCCAGATCCATCCCTTTGGCTCTTGGGTCAAAAACCTATCTTCTCTAAGCAAAAACCCTAACTTGAATCTGAAAGATCCGGCTTCGGGAGGCTTCGTCTGGCGATCTACATCAACTGGTGTCGATCTTGAACATTCGGGAACGACTCCCCACGCTGGTGTGCTGTGAAGATCAACAGAAGATCCGAAGAAGGAGGGATTGGAGACTCTTTGGCACAGGCCGAGGAGGGCTTCTCCGGCTTAAATCGTCATTGGTAGATTTTACAGAAGGCAAGTACCCCATACACATTAACCCTACATGTGTCTAGTATGTCCCAGGATTTTCTCAGATTTTTCTCGTGTCCTGGAACCCCCCTTTCAAGTGATTTATGGCTTTCAGTCTGTGTTCTGCAGACAGGATATTAACAGAAAGATCCTTGCCGCTAATATCATGTGTTGGCGGCATCCATCTAATGCCGTTAACCTATAGACGGCCACCCCTGCCGTCGAGTTCTTCAGACTGCAACAGTGTGCAAGTCTGTCCCTATATGAACTAGTTTTCGAGTTTTTCCGCATGAGAATATATGGTAAAATTTTATATAATATGTAAATATATATGTTTAGTTGTACTGTGAGTTATTGTGCATTTTTAGAATTTTCACTAATTATTAGAATCCTTGGAATGTGCTACCAACAAAGTTTAATCTTGGAAAATGTCGTTTATGAAATATGTGTAGAAATTAACTGTCATAAATTTTCTGTACATTGTTCATAAGATTTGATGCATGACATAAAAATTGAGCAATTTATAATATCTGTACAGTTATTAAATTTTCTGAACCGAAAAAATAGTGAATATGTCTACTCAATGCATAAAAGTTAAGAATTCATGCGAAACTAGTTAAATTCCTAAAATTTGCGACAAAATTTGTACTGTCAGTATTCATGTATGAAATAAATTGGGAATCCGAATAATGAAATATTTGTGTCAGTTTGACTGTCTTTACAGTTGATATCAGCACTGTTAGAATTTTCAGAAAATATGTGTAACTCAGAAAAATGCAAATTTTGGTATGCATGATGGTTAACTGTGATGAAATTCTGGTTACATTTTTGTACTGAACAGATGACAGTAGCTATATAAACTTGTTTTATGTTAGGTATTAATAATTAATACATGCTAATATGATAAATGTTTAATTCTGCAAAAATTTCAGCATGATTAGGATTGTTGTAAAAATCTGATTAATACTGAAAACAGTAGTACCATGCTAGGTAATACTGAAGAATGTAAATGTGTGAACATGAGATGAATGCGTGATTATTTTGTGGTTAGGATGTGTTGAAATTGAGAAAATGTATTAATATGCCAATGTGTGACACTGCTACCTTAGAGGGCAGTGGAACTGTACTGTGGTAAAGTCCCCACGGGAAAGTTCAAAGTGTGTGATGTCCCATGGGCATTGGGATTAAATCCTGGAGGCGAACAAGTATCGCTGGTTAGGGTGGAGAGTGCTTCTCCCGGTTCTGCGCAGTAACTAAGATTAATCACTGGAATGCCTAGGTGATTGATATGTGATGTGATTAGTGTGTGTCCTTCTAAAGTGGTTTGGGCTATGTGTCACGGCATTAAGTGAAAGTGAAAATGTGTTTAAGTGAAAGTGAAAATGTGTTTAAGTGAAAGAAATTGTGTAAATTGTGAACCTGTGTAAGTGAATATGTGTTCCTAAAATTCTTATGAAAGCATGCAAAATGATAAGTTTCTTATGAATGTGACATGATAGTAGTAAAACAGCGAGCCTTTCACTAATATGAATGTGTTATCTATGTGTACAATTGTCTTAGAATCCATGTTAATTAGTTGTTATGAAATGTGTAAATATTGCGTTAAAATGATCAACATGTGGCTTATGAATGAAATCAGTTTAGCATAGTGAAAAGTGTAGAAAGCATGTGATAGGATTTGCTTATTGTATATAAAAACCAAATCCTCTGTGAAAAATGTGTAGAAATCATGAATAGACTTTTATTGAGAAATTGTCACTTCCATGCATTATGTGTAAATGATGTAGCTTAAGAGTATGGATATTACTTGATGCATGTATGTTGTAGTGTGTGGTGTTACTTGTTGAGTTCCTTTGAACTCATTCTTGCTTCGGCGTACAGGTGCAAACGTTTCTACTTCTTCCGAGGAGATCGTTAGGAGCGACTCGGAGCGAGAGTAGGGGATATTGTTGTGGAGTTAGCATTCAAAATTTCATTTCTTCATAGTATGTAATAAAGACTCTGCGTAGTCTCTGGTGGACAATGTATTTATTTTATTTCAGTTATGGAAAATTAGCTCTCTTTCTTTCTATACGGACTGTGAATAGAATGTGGATGATGGAATAAAATTTCTTTTCAGTTCTTTAAATTCCGCTGTCATGAGATATACTATATTTGTGTATGTTCAGCCTATCTACTTGTGTTGGGTAAATGTCCCACTGTAGTGATACCTTTTATATCGACGTGGGTTGGTGGAACCGTACCGATATGAGAGGGTCGTTACAGCAAAGCTTGGATTCATTTCAACCATGTTTATCCTATCTTCTCAAGGGAGTCACGTAATGTGAGGCTTGGTTTATGCACTGACGGATTTAATCCATTTGGAGGTTCAGTGGCTTCCTACTCCAGCTGGCCAGTGTTCGTGACACCATACAACCTTCCTCCGAGCATGTGCATGAAGCGAGAGAATTTGTTCCTGTCCTTATTGATTCCTGGTCCAAAAAGTCCTACAAAAAATATAGACATCTATCTAAGACCGTTGATTTATGAATTGAAATTATTATGGACTGAGGGGGTCAATACTTATGATGCATCTAGAAAGCAAAATTTCACCATGAGGGCGGCATTGATGTGGACTATAAGTGATTTTCCTGCATATGGAATGCTATCTGGTTGGAGCACACATGGGAGGCTAGCATGTCCGTATTGTATGGATAATACCAAATCGTTTGTACTTAAACATGGTGGGAAGTCCTGCTGGTTTGATTGCCATCGTCAGTTTTACCAGCTGATCACCCTTTAGAAGACAAAAAGATGCATTCCTAAAGAACAGAAAGGAACGAGATGAATTATATTCGAGAGGTTGTCCGGTCATGATATGGCAGCACGTTGAAAATTTGCCAGATATCACACAACAGATGGGCAGTACCCGACACCTTTCAGGTTTTGGGAAGGAGCACAACTGGGTGAAGAAAAGCATTTTCTGGGAGCTACCTTATTGGTCGACTCTTCTTGTGCGGCACAATCTAGACGTGATGCATATCGAGAAAAATGTCTTTGATAATGTATTCAACACAGTTATGGATATCAAAGGTAAAACAAAGGACAATGTGAATGCACGCTTGGACTTGTCCATGCTCTGTAAACGTCCAGAGTTAGAAATTGTGAAGTAAATGGGAAATCAAGTAAACCAAAAGCAGTTTATGTGCTTGGAGGAGGACAAGTAAAGCAAGTGTGTCAGTGGCTGAAACAACTGAGATTTCCTGATGGTTATGTGTCAAATATTGCTCGTTCTGTCAACGTCAGTGAGGGAAAGATATATGGAATGAAGAGTCACGACTGCCATGTATTCATGCAAAGGTTGCTACCTATTGCATTGCGTCACATCTTGCCGAAGCAGCTATGGGGAGCGTTATCTGAGTTGAGTCGATTTTTCACGATTCTATCTGCATCAGAACTCAGGCTTCAGGATGTGCAAACTATCGAACAGAATGTGGTCACCACTGTATGCAAGTTGGAGAAGATATTTCCACCTGGTTTCTTCGATTCAATGGAGCATTTACTCGTACATCTACCATATGAAGCAAAGGTCGGAGGGCCAGTACAATATAGATGGATGTATCCATTTGAGAGGTATATGCAAATATGAACTATTTCCTTCGTACGATTGCACCTTACGTAAGTGATAGCTTTTCTAATTGTCTCTTACATTGTGGATGTAGGTGTATGCATGACCTTAAAATGAAAGTCCAAAATAAAGCAAAAGTGGAGGGTTCTATTGCTGAGGCATACATTATGGAGGAAATCTCTAACTTTTGTGCAATGTACTTTGAAACAGACATTCAAACTCGTCGGACACAACCTCCACGTAATGATGATGGGGGGGGAATCTGTCGGTTCAAATCGACTCTCAATATTTACTCATCCTGGACGTGCCTTCGGACGTTCTTCAACTCGAATGCTGGATGACAGAGAGTTATGTGCCGCAGAGATATATATTCTTTTAAATTGTTCTGAGCTAGAATGTTATGTTGAGTAAGTACTAATCTCACAATTTAAATTTATATGTACGTTTTTTGCCTTTATTCTACCTATTCAATGTGATCTGCTATTCATATTGCAGACAATTTGATTCAGAATTAATACAAAAAAATCCACAACTCACTGATTTTGAGGTTGAAAAAGAACGAGAGAAGTCATTGGCCTTATGGCTAAGACAACGCGTAAGTGTACACCGTCAAAGAGTATTCAACAAAATTCATTTCACTTTATAACTAGCCTTTTCTACACGCAGGTGCAAGAAGGTTTAATTACTGATGAAAGAGTTCGTCAGGTAGCCTACGACCCATCCAAAATTGCACAGAATTATCCTAGATTTATTGTCAATGGGTATAGGTTCATACGAAAGACTATGGGCAGAATAAATCTACCATGAACAGTGGCGTATGTGTAAAAGGAAGTACATACAATGAAAGTGAGTATGACTACTATGGTATTGTAGAGGAGATCCTACAATTGCAATATCTAGGACAAGACAATCATATATTCTTGTTCAAGTGTCATTGGTTTGATCCGAATTCCATTCAAAATGACACAACACATGGGATTGTCGAGCTTAAGCATAAGTCAAAATTGAATACTTATGAGCCATTCATCTTAGCCACACAAGCCCAGCAAGTGTATTATACAAGCTATCCTTCATGTACAAACAAAGAACGAAATGATTGGTGGGTAGTTTGCAGAGTTAAGTCAAGACTATTCTCTAATTATGAATTGGACATGACTGATCAGACAGCTGAAGAGATCAACGCAGAATTCTTTCAAGAAGACTTTGTTGAAGATGTAGAGTTGACAACTCATATTGGAGAAGACGAATCCGAAGCACCAATGTCCTTGTCTCACGGAAATGAGGTCGAAGAAGTCGATCCACGTGACATGAAAGACAGTAGTGCTCGTCGTACAGATATTGAATATGAAAGTTCTGGTGAGGAAGAGGAATATACCAGTGATGAATGTGAAGATGATGATGAAGATGAGGTTGAATTAGACATATCGTCATCATCTGAGGAGGAAATGGATATCAATTAAACTATGGTAGAATTTTTTCACACTTGTAGAGTATATTAAAGCAGCTCACTTTCAATATAAGCAATTGACTAGTAAACATTATGATTTTATGTTCTCTATGAAGATATGGTGCGTGGAGGAAGATCTGGTAGCAGTTCTAGGAGGGGCATTCGTGGGAGGGCTTTGTTCCCGCATCTGGTATGTATATTTTTCTAATATAGTCATCAGCTGTGTATTTTTCTCTGTATATTTATGTGTACTTGTGTAGTGTTAATGCCATTAAAATTGTTACAGTTTCTACTTCTCCTTCGAGTGAGCGGACACCTCCTCTACCTAGCGGACTAGGTTGTATATTTCAATTTTCAAGTATTTTTTTAGTCATTATTTACACATATTATTAATGTTATTAGAATTGTTACAGTTGCTGGTCCTTCTTCTGCATCTCCTAGCGTGCCTGCAGGTATGTATATTTCAATTTCCAAGTATTTTTGTAGTAATTATTTATATATATTATTAATGTTATTAGAATTAACTTACATTCATCTTCCTCATTACTTATGCGTTCTATTCTAGTTACAGCTGTTGGTGCATCCTCTGAGTCTCCTCCTGTAGTAGCTGGTATGTATATGTAAAGTTATACTTTAATGTATGCATTAATTCTGATGCCATTAAAATGTCACATGCTCAGGTCACTCTACACATTCTCCAGATGCACCAGTAGATTTGTATATTTAACTGTTAGTGTATTTCTGTAGTCATTATTTAGTATTTTTGTACATTACTCATGTTGTTCATCATTATTTTCCAGGTTCGATGCCAGAGGATGCTGGTAGTCTGCAGGAGGGCAGAGGTAGTTTTTATGAGAGCACTCTGCGGGAGGTCTGGATTAATGGGTACGTAATCAACATGTATGTATTTCTTATGGGCAATGGAGTGAATTTAGTTCAGAAATTGACATTATGCAGTTACATCATTGCAGTGATAAAATTGAGCCTACTCAAGCATCTCAATTCATCACAAGAACGTTACAAGCACATTTTCCTGGGCCAATTCATAGATTCAATGATTTTCCGATGGAGGTCCAGGAGCACTTGTATCAGATGTTCATGGTGTGTAATTTCGTATTGTAATTTAATTATTATCGTATTCATACATACAGTTCACTAACTCTTATGTATATAGAGCCAGCATCGATTCACGAGTCGTACGGACGAGGCGCGGTCTCGATTTGTATGGACGATGACCGCAAGATCAAATTTCAAGCATTTGATGTATTACGCGAGAAAAAATGCAGAGAAACATTCTCAAAGTGCAGACCCGACTCTTTGGAGGGAGCGGGCGCCCTGTTGGATGAGGGGAGAATATTGGGAAACTCTTTGCAACATCTGGGCTGCAGAGAGATGGCAACAAACATCCACAATAATGAAAGTTAATCGGGCTGCGAATCCAGAAGCAAACATGCATACTAGTGGGTCTGTCTCTTTTGCGACCCATCAGTCCAGATTGGTAAGTAATTTGTCCATTTCTGGTCTCTTTTATTTATAAAGGTACTCATTTATGTCATGCTTTTTCTGTGAAATAGGAGAAGGAGCTAAAAAGGCAGCCGACATTTTCTGAGGTGTTCGATAGAACACACAAGAAAAAAGGAACGGATGTATACATTAGCGATAGAGCCCGAGTGGTTGCAGTAAGTATTTAGAAGATATTCACTATTTAATTTTTCACATTAATATGAATATTAACTACTATCGTTTTTTCTGGTTTCTTGCAGGAGTCATACAGCCAACAAATGATAGAGAAGTACGTCGGGGAGGATGAGCAGCCGCCGTTAGATCCTGAGGTATGGGTTGCGGCATCTGGGGCCCCAAAGAAAGGCCATGTGTATGGTTTTGGGCACAACATCGACACGAGCCGGGTGTTATCTGGACGATCCAGCTCAGGGTCACAGACCAGTGCATTCTACGCAGGAGTTGGTACTCCAGGTACTTCTCCAGGACAGCTGATGGGCTTCATTGACAGTAGGATATCGGGCTTAGAGTCTCGTCTGACGGTTTCGATGGAGACTCGTCTGGCCCAGATGCAGATGCAGGTGACCGACGCACTACAGGCCCAGCTCTCCCAGTCCCTCTCCCAGGTTATCTCCCAGGCCTTCTCCCAGATCAACATTCCTCCTCCACAGGCAGCACCTCCTCCACAGGCAGCACCATCGACATCAGCACACGCCGCTCACGTGAGTAAATTTATTTTATTTCAGAGGTTTAATTTTAACAGTTAACTTAGTTAACTTAGTTTAACTTTAATTTGGGTTGATTGACGCACAATTTCTTGTTAAGCGAGTTAGGTTAGTTAAAAAGGGAGAACTTAGGTAGGTTTGGGGGTTCAAAATTAGAAATACTCATCCGATTGGCCTCCGATTTTTTTCAGAACGGTCGGGGCGATGAGTGTGACTTGTGGAAACCACCGTCGATCAATTCGGACTCCCGGTTTAAGCTCGACGCCTCAAACTAACATTAAGCAAGTTAGTTTAGTTAAAAAATGAAATACTTCGATTTGAGGGACCAAAATTAGAAATACTCTTCCAATTGACCTCCGGTTTGTTCCAACACGGTCGGGTCGATGAGTGTGACTTGTGGAAACTGACGGAGTTCAATTTGGACTCCCGGTTTGACCTCGACGCTCCAAGTCGTCTTAACCAAGTTAGTTTAGTTAAAAAATGAAAAACTTCGATTTGAGGGACCAAAATTAGAAATACTCATCCGATTGGCCTCCGGTTTGTTCCAGCACGGTCGAGTCGATGAGTGTGACTTGTGGAAACTGACGGAGTTCAATTAGGACTCCCGGTTTGACCTCGACGCTCCAAGTCGTCTTAACCAAGTTAGTTTAGTTAAAAAATGAAAAACTTCGATTTGAGGGACCAAAATTAGAAATACTCTTCCAATTGGCCTCAGGTTTGTTCCAGCACGGTCGGGTCGATGAGTGTGACTTGTGGAAACTGACGGAGTTCAATTCGGACTCCCAGTTTGACCTCGACGCGCCAAGTCGTCTTAACCAAGTTAGTTTAGTTAAAAAATGAAATACTTCGATTTGAGGGACCAAAATTAGAAATACTCTTCCAATTGACCTCCGGTTTGTTCCAGCACGGTCGGGTCGATGAGTGTGACTTGTGGAAACTGACGGAGTTCAATTCGGACTCCCGGTTTGACCTCGACGCTCCAAGTCGTCTTAACCAAGTTAGTTTAGTTTCAAAATGAAGAACTTGGTTTCAGGGTCCAAAATTATAAATACTCATCGATTGCCCTCCAGTTTTTCAAGCACGGTCGGGTCGATGAGTGTGACTTGTGGAAACTGACGGAGTTCAATTCGGACTCCCGGTTTGACCTCGACGCTCCAAGTTGTCTTAACCAAGTTAGTTTAGTTAAAAAATGAAATACTTCATTTGAGGGACCAAAATTAGAAATACTCTTCCAATGGCCTCCGGTTTGTTCCAGCACGGTCGGGTCGATGAGTGTGACTTGTGGAAACTGACGGAGTTCAATTCGGACTCCAGTTTGACCTCGACGCGCCAATTCGTCTTAACCAAGTTAGTTTAGTTAAAAAATGAAGAACTTCGGTTTCAGGGTCCAAAATTATAAATACTCATCCGATTGCCTCCGATTGTTCCAGCACGGTCGGGTCGATGAGTGTGACTTGTGGAAACTGACGGAGTTCAATTCGGACTCCCGGTTTGACCTCGACTCTCCAAGTCGTCTTAACCAAGTTAGTTTAGTTAAAAAATGAAAAACTTCGATTTGAGGGACCAAAATTAGAAATACTCATCCGATGGCCTCCGGTTTGTTCCAGCACGGTCGAGTCGATGACTGTGACTTGTGGAAACTGACGGAGTTCAATTAGGACTCCCGGTTTGACCTCGACGCTCCAAGTCGTCTTAACCAAGTTAGTTTAGTAAAAAAATGAAATACTTCGATTTGAGGGACCAAAATTAGAAATACTCTTCCAATTGGCCTCAGGTTTGTTCCAGCACGGTCGGGTCGATGAGTGTGACTTGTGGAAACTGACGGAGTTCAATTCGGACTCCCAGTTTGACCTCGACGCGCCAAGTCGTCTTAACCAAGTTAGTTTAGTTAAAAAATGAAGAACTTCGGTTTCAGGGTCCAAAATTATAAATACTCATCCGATTGCCCTCCGGTTTGTTCCAGCACGGTCGGGTCGATGAGTGTGACTTGTGGAAACTGACGGAGTTCAATTCGGACTCTCGGATTGACCTCGACGCTCCAAGTCGTCTTAACCAAGTTAGTTTAGTTTAAAAAATGAAATACTTCGATTTGAGGGACCAAAATTAGAAATACTCTTCCAATTGGCCTCTGGTTTGTTCCAGCACGGTCGGGTCGATGAGTGTGACTTGTGGAAACTGACGGAGTTCAATTCGGACTCCTGGTTTGACCGCGACGCGCCAAGTCGTCTTAACCAAGTTAGTTTAGTTAAAAAATGAAATACTTCGATTTGAGGAACCAAAATTAGAAATACTCTTCCAATTGACCTCCGGTTTGTTCCAGCACGGTCGGGTCGATGAGTGTGACTTGTGGAAACTGACGGAGTTCAATTTGGACTCCCGGTTTGACCTCGACGCTCCAAGTCGTCTTAACCAAGTTAGTTTAGTTAAAAAAAGAAAAACTTCGATTTGAGGGACCAAAATTAGAAATACTCTTCCAATTGGCCTTCGGTTTGTACCAGCACGGTCGGGTCGATAAGTGTCACTTGTAGAAACTGACGGAGTTCAATTCGGACTCTCAGTTTGACCATGACGCGCCAAGTCGTCTTAACCAAGTTAGTTTAGTTAAAAAATGAAATACTTCGATTTGAGGGACCAAAATTAGAAATACTCATCCGATTGGCCTCCGGTTTGTTCCAGCACGGTCGGGCCGATGAGTGTGACTTGTGGAAACTGACGGAGTTCAATTCGGACTCCCGATTTGACCTCGACGCTCCAAGTCGTCTTAACCAAGTTAGTTTAGTTAAAAAATGAAAAACTTTGATTTGAGGGACCAAAATTAGAAATACTCATCTGATTGCCCTCCGGTTTGTTCCCGCACGGTCGGGCCGATGAGTGTGACTTGTGGAAACTGACGGAGTTCAATTTGGACTCCTGGTTTGACCTCGACGCTCCAAGTCGTCTTAACCAAGTTAGTTTAGTTAAAAAATGAAATACTTCGATTTGAGGGACCAAAATTAGAATTACTTTTCCAATTGACCTCCGGTTTGTTCTAGCACGGTCGGGTCGATGAGTGTGACTTGTGGAAACTGACGGAGTTCAATTCGGACTCCCGGTTTGACCTCGACGCTCCAAGTCGTCTTAACCAAGTTAGTTTAGTTAAAAAATGAAAAACTTCGATTTAAGGGACCAAAATTAGAAATACTCATCTGATTGCCCTCCGGTTTGTTCCCGCACGGTCGGGCCGATGAGTGTGACTTGTGGAAACTGACGGAGTTCAATTTGGACTCCTGGTTTGACCTCGACGCTCCAAGTCATCTTAACCAAGTTAGTTTAGTTAAAAAATGAAATACTTCGATTTGAGTGACCAAAATTAGAAATAATCTTCCAATTGACCTCCGGTTTGTTCCAGCACGGTCGGGTCGATGAGTGTGACTTGTGGAAACTGACGGAGTTCAATTTGGACTCCCGGTTTGACCTCAACGCTCCAAGTCGTCTTAACCAAGTTAGTTTAGTTAAAAAATGAAAAACTTCGATTTAAGGGACCAAAATTAGAAATACTCTTCCAATTGGCCTCCGGTTTCTTCCAGCACGGTCGGGTCGATGAGTGTGACTTGTAGAAACTGACGGAGTTCAATTCCGACTCCCGGTTTGACCGCGACGCGCCAAGTCGTCTTAACCAAGTTAGTTTAGTGAAAAAATGAAATATTTCGATTTGAGGGACCAAAATTAGAAATACTCTTCCAATTGACCTCCGGTTTGTTCAAGCACGGTCGGGTCGATGAGTGTGACTTGTGGAAACTGACGGAGTTCAATTTGGACTCCCGGTTTGACCTCGACGCTCCAAGTCGTCTTACCAGTTAGTTTAGTTAAAAAGTTAAAGACTTCGATTTGAGGGACCAAAATTAGAAATACTCATCCGATTGGCCTCCGGTTTGTTCCAGCACGGTCGAGTCGATGAGTGTGACTTGTGGAAACTGACGGAGTTGAATTAGGACTCCCGGTTTGACTTCGACGCTCCAAGTCGTCTTAAACAAGTTAGTTTAGTTAAAAAATGAAAAACTTCGATTTGAGAGACCAAAATTAGAAATACTCTTCCAATTGGCCTCAAGTTTGTTCCAGCACGGTCGGGTCGATGAGTGTGACTTGTAGAAACTGACGGAGTTCAATTCGGACTCTCGGTTTGACCACGACGCGCCAAGTCGTCTTAACCAAGTTAGTTTAGTTAAAAAATTAAATACTTCAATTTGAGGAACAAAATTAGAAATACTCTTCCAATGACATCCGGTTTGTTCCAGCACGGTCGGGTCGATGAGTGTGACTTGTGGAAACTGACGGAGTTTAATTCGGACTCCCGGTTTGACCGCGACGCTCCAAGTCGTCTTAACCAAGTTAGTTTAGTTAAAAAATGAAATACTTCGATTTGAGGGACCAAAATTAGAAATACTCTTCCAATTGGCCTCCGGTTTGTTCCAGCACGGTCGGGTCGATGAGTGTGACTTGTGAGAAACTGACGGAGTTCAATTCAGACTCCCGGTTTTGACAGCGACGCGCCAAGTCGTCTTATCCAAGTTAGTTTAGTTAAAAATGAAATACTTCGATTTGAGGGACCAAAATTAGAAATACTCTTCCTATTGACCTCCGGTTTGTTCCAGCACGGTCAGGTCGATGAGTGTGACTTGTGGAAACTGACGGAGTTCAATTTGGACTCCCGGTTTGACCTCGACGCTCCAAGTCGTCTTAACCAAGTTAGTTTAGTTAAAAAGTGAAAAACTTCGATTTGAGGGTCCAAAATTAGAAATACTCATCCGATTGGCCTCCGGTTTGTTCCAGCACGGTCGAGTCGATAAGTGTGACTTGTGGAAACTGACGGAGTTCAATTAGGACTCCCGGTTTGACCTCGATGCTCCAAGTCGTCTTAAACAAGTTAGTTTAGTTAAAAAATGAAAAACTTCGATTTGAGGGACCAAAATTAGAAATACTCTTCCAATTGGCCTCCGGTTTGTTCCAGCACGGTCGGGTCGATGAGTGTGACTTGTAGAAACTAACGGAGTTCAATTCGGACTCTCGGTTTGACCGCGACGCGCCAAGTCGTCTTAACCAAGTTAGTTTAGTTAAAAAATTAAATACTTCGATTTGAGGGACCAAAATTAGAAATAATCTTCCAATTGACATCCGGTTTGTTCCAGCACGGTCGGGTCGATGAGTGTGACTTGTGGAAACTTGACGGAGTTTAATTCGGACTCCCGGTTTGACCGCGACGCGCCAAGTCGTATAACCAAGTTAGTTTAGTTAAAAAATGAAAAACTTCGATTTGAGGGACCAAAATTAGAAATACTCTTCCAATTGGCCTCGGTTTGTTCCAGCACGGTCGGGTCGATGAGTGTGACTTGTGGAAACTGACGGAGTTCAATTCGGACTCTCGGTTTGACCGCGACGCGCCAAGTCGTCTTAACCAAGTTAGTTTAGTTAAAAAATGAAAATACTTCGATTTGAGGGACCAAAATTAGAAATAACTCTTCCAATTGACCTCCGGTTTGTTCCAGCACGGTCGGGTCGATGAGTGTGACTTGTGGAAACTGACGGAGTTAATTCGGACTCCCGGTTTGACCGCGACAAGCCAAGTCGTCTTAACCAAGTTAGTTTAGTTAAAAAATGAAAAACTTCGATTTGAGGGACCAAAATTAGAAAATACTCTTCCAATTGGCCTCAAGTTTGTTCCAGCACGGTCGGGTCGATGAGTGTGACTTGTGGAAATGACGGAGTTCAATTCGGACTTCGGTTTGACCACGACGCGCCAAGTCGTCTTAACCAAGTTAGTTTAGTTAAAAAATTAAATACTTCAATTTGAGGAACCAAAATTAGAAATACTCTTCCAATTGACATCCGTTTGTTCCAGCACGGTCGGGTCGATGAGTGTGACTTGTGGAAACTGACGGAGTTTAATTCGGACTCCCGGTTTGACCGCGACGCTCCAAGTCGTCTTAACCAGTTAGTTTAGTTAAAAAATGAAATACTTCGATTTGAGGGACCAAAATTAGAAATACTCTTCCAATTGGCCTCCGGTTTGTTCCAGCACGGTCGGGTCGATGAGTGTGACTTGTAGAAACTGACGGAGTTCAATTCAGACTCCCGGTTTTGACAGCGACGCGCCAAGTCGTCTTATCCAAGTTAGTTTAGTTAAAAATGAAATACTTCGATTTGAGGGACCAAAATTAGAAATACTCTTCCTATTGACCTCCGGTTTGTTCCAGCACGGTCAGGTCGATGAGTGTGACTTGTGGAAACTGACGGAGTTCAATTTGGACTGCCGGTTTGACCTCGACGCTCCAAGTCGTCTTAACCAAGTTAGTTTAGTTAAAAAGTGAAAACTTCGATTTGAGGGTCCAAAATTAGAAATACTCATCCGATTGGCCTCCGGTTTGTTCCAGCACGGTCGAGTCGATAAGTGTGACTTGTGGAAACTGACGGAGTTCAATTAGGACTCCCGGTTGACCTCGATCTCCAAGTCGTCTTAAACAAGTTAGTTAGTTAGTTAAAAAATGAAAAACTTCAATTTGAGGGACCAAAATTAGAATACTCTTCCAATTGGCCTCCGGTTTGTTCCAGCACGGTCGGGTCGATGAGTGTGACTTGTAGAAACTAACGGAGTTCAATTCGGACTCCGGTTTGACCGCGACGCGCCAAGTCGTCTTAACAAATTAGTTTAGTTAAAAAATTAAATACTTCGATTGAGGGACAAAATTAGAAATAATTTCCAATTGACATCCGGTTGTTCCAGCACGGTCGGGTCGATGAGTGTGACTTGGGGAAAAATGACGGAGTTTAATTCGGACCCGGTTTGACCGCGACGCGCCAAGTCGTCTTAACCAAGTAGTTTAGTTAAAAAATGAAAAACTTCGATTTGAGGGACCAAAATTAGAAATACTCTTCCAATTGGCCTCCGGTTTGTTCCAGCACGGTCGGGTCGATGGTGTGACTTGTAGAAACTACGGAGTGTCAATTCGGACTCTCGGTTTGACCGCGACGCGCCAAGTCGTCTTAACCAAGTTAGTTTAGTTAAAAAATAAAATACTTCGATTTGAGGGACCAAAATTAGAAAATATCTTCCAATGACATCCGGTTTGTTCCAGCACGGTCGGGTCGATGCGTGTGACTTGTGGAAACTGACGGAGTTTAATTCGGACGCCCGGTTTGACCGCGACACGCCAAGTCGTCTTAACCAAGTTAGTTTAGTTAAAAAATGAAAAACTTCGATTTGAGGGACCAAAATTAGAAATACTCTTCCAATTGGCCTCAAGTTTGTTCCAGCACGGTCGGGTCGATGAGTGTGACTTGTGGAAACTGACGGAGTTCAATTCGGACTCCCAGTTTGACCTCGACGCGCCAAGTCGTCTTAACCAAGGTAGTTTAGTTAAAAAATGAAGACTTCGGTTTCAGGGTCAAAATATAATACTCATCCGATTGCCCTCCGGTTTGTTCCAGCACAGTCGGGTCGATGAGTGGGGACGGTGGAACTGACGGAGTTCAATTCGGACTATCCGGTTTTGACCTCGACGCTCCAAGTCGTCTTAACCAAGTTAGTTTAGTTAAAAAATGAAAAACTTCTATTTGAGGGACCAAAATTAGAAATACTCATCCGATGGCCTCCGGTTTTTCCAGCCACGGTCGATCGAAGACTGTGACTTGTGGAAATGACGGAGTTCAATTCGGACTCCCGGTTTGACTCGACGCTCCAAGTCGTCTTAACCAAGTTAGTTAGTTAAAAAATGAAATACTTCGATTTGAGGGACCAAAATAGAAATACTCTTCCAATTGGCTCAGGTTTGTTCCAGCACGGTCGGGTCGATGAGTGTGACTTGTGGAAACTGACGGAGGTCAATCGGACTCCCAGTTTGACCTCGAAGCGCCAAGTCGTCTTAACCAAGTTCGTTTAGTTAAAAAATGAAAAACTTCGATTTGAGGGTCCAAAATTAGAAATACTCATCCGATTGCC